>VZRI01007099.1:5284-29943 GCA_013397515.1 Upupa epops | reverse complement strand
TCTAATCTGAATCCTGGCTGCATGGACAAGTCCTGTGTACTGCTCCCACTAAGCATGCTCCCACTTGCTTCCACTGCCTATAGACTTTCCTCTTGTGCCCAATTAAGTCCAGGAGTAACTTGTTAGTCCATGCTGGCCTCTTGGCAATCTTGCCTGCCACCTTTTTCTTGGAATGCACTGCTCTTGAGCGTGGAGTACTTGGTCCTTGAGTAACAACAAGCACTCTTGGGCGCCTCTAACCTCCAGGGCTTTCTGGACAGGTGGCCTGTAGCAACCACCCACTGTGATCTCCCCTTGTTTCCCTTTGATCGTCATCCATAAGAAGTTTGTTCTTCTTCCCTCCCCAGGTGGAGCTCCATGCATTCAAGATGGTCTTTGATGTAGAAGGCAATACCCTGTCCCTTTTTCCCTTACCTATCTTTCCAAAGAAGTCTGTACCCACTGATCCCCACATTCCAGTCCTGATAACCATCCCACCACATTTTGGTGACAACAATGACATCATATGCAGGCATGCATAGACCTGCTGTTCTTCCTACTTGTTTCCCTTGCTCCATGTATGCTCTTTTCACTTTGTCTTGTGCAAAAAAGTCTAACTTGGTTACAAAGCTTGCAAAAAGGAGTATTGTGTGAAACAGCTGTTGCCTAGAGCTTCCGGAAGAATGTCTCTTAGAAGATACCTGTTGCACCAACAGGCTCTAAACCAGGAAAGTTGATCTTTTGGCAATCCACTTCAGCATGCATTTTCATTGAAAAAACTTTTGACAAAGCACCATAGTGAATAACTTTGACACGGACCACTAGAACCCCCTAATAAAAAATAATTCAGAATTATTTCTCCATGCTAAATTAGATGGCTTTCCTTTGAGAAATTCCTAGGATCATGGGAAAATATAGAGGATGTCACTGGATAAACCATAAAAAATTTGGGGTTTTTTAATATCTGTTAATTTATCTATGTCTTAAAATAGAAACATAGAGGCAAGTGAATAGAAGATTCTTTGTATTCTCTCTCTCTCTTTTTCACATCCCATCATCTGTTCCCAGTCTCTCTTCAACATCCAAACACAAGTGCTATTTGACTGGCACTGTATTAGAAAAAAACTTGTCTAATCTGAATCCTGGCTGCATGGACAAGCATATAGGAAAAAAACTTGTCTTAAAGTGCAGATAAAAAACTGAAGACACAATGATGGAAAATACACATGAGATTTAAAAAAATCAACTACACTGGTCCAAAGACTTTTGATAACATATCCTGTGTAGTGCATGGAAAAATAAAAAGAGATGAACTGCTGTCCAAAGCACAGTGAAATTAGGTAGAGAAACTTAGGACAGATAAACAGATATTTGAATGTCATCTAACATGATCACTGAATTTGCTGAGATTACAAATGCTAAATAAAAACTGTGTTTGAAGCAAGATAAAAATGTATTTTTGCAGCTGAAAGTGATGAAATACTGGTATAGATAAACCAAAAGAGACAATACATGTAATGTAATGTGCTGCTAGAGGTAGTTCAGTAAGATCTTCCACTGCTTCTGCCCCAGACATTTTACATATGCTCACCCCAGAGAAATCCCAGCTTATTATTTGGGTATTTTCTACATCATGACGTGCAATCATGACGTGCTGCAACTCTCCATTAATAAGTGAGATTACACTTCACTAACAGTGGATCAAGTTAATTGTATGAGATTCTCATCACATTCTGTGCCCACTGTGGTGGTGGGTAACATACTGTACTTTCTAGCATATCTCTCTAAAATTCAGTACTGCTCACACATTCGTGTAAAAATAGTTTCACTTCACTAGCTGATGATATATTTACACTTAAGCTAAAGTGAAGTGGGATACTTCAGAACAAAAGAAATCCAAAAGACAGCCACGCACACAGTGGTTAACACCATTATAAATATCAATTCATTCCATAGATCAACAGATTTAAATCCAGAAAGATTTATGTAGTAGTAATTCTGATGCATTATTTATATCCTCCTAGAACAGCTTACTTTTAGAAACCAGATTGGTATGTTATGCTGTGCTGCAGATGGAAAGTGTTTTGCCACAGCAACACAAAACTGTTGTTCTGCTTTTCAGATTACTAGTTCTCCTGGAGAAAAGATATGACCATCCAGAAGAAATCTGTTTCTGCTCAACATTTTTTGATAATGAATAAAAAAAAAAATCAGTTTCTCCATATACCAAAATCAGTATTCCTCTTTATTGTAACATAGATAACATTCTTATTTCAGTGTGGGTTTTGTACCTAGCTCAAGGTGCATACTACCTAACAGTACAAACTGTGTCATTATGCAGTGAAGAGTATGCTCAGGTATGCTCATTTCTAACCTTCAATTGTTTTACATAGCTTTGCATATAACCTTGTGTCTATTGCAGCAAGAGTGAACAACCTTAACCTACCTACTACCTAGAAAATATCCAAATAATAAAAACATATAGATTTGTTCATATGCAATACTACATTTTTCTTTTTGATATTCTATAATCCTACTTTTCCAGTCCTGACAATAAAACAACTAGTTCTTTAAACCACAGAGTATCTACCTGCTAAAAGGAATACTAAATAGTATCTGCTTCTGTAAAGTGCAAGATAAAGTATATCCGATATGCACCAGACCTGAGGAATACAAGCAAATGAATCTGACTGAGGAACAGCAGGTCCTATGTAGCACACGCTGCTTCTGGATCTGACAGTGCTGGCAGAACTGCTGCTATGTGGCATGGTTGCTGCAGATTTTTGTTTTATGAGTGTTATTTTTTCTCCTCTGCAAATTCATGTATAGCATTTCAGAACTGCAGACTGGTAGGTATTGGAAGTGATCTCTGTTACACCTAGTTCAAACGTCCTGTTAAAGTAGGTTCACCTAGAGCATAGTGAACCAGACTGTGTCCAGGTGAGTTTTGCACATTGTAGAGGAGGCTCTACAATCTCTTTAGGCAGCCTATTCCAAGTTAGTCAAGAAGTGGTTCAAAACTGCTATGAATTGAAACAATGACCGTATTTGGAGAAAACACCTAAAAGTTCATGGAAAGTTAACCCCTCATATGATCATGCTGCTGAAGACCAGTACAGACCTTTGTGAATCCTGTGGAGTTTGCACAGTGAATATAAAAATATTATGATTAGTCCTAGTAAATAGGATGCATATGCATGGCTTTTCAGAGAAATGGAATGAATACATAAGCTTTCTACGCATGAAAGTGGTACAAATGTTATGGTTAGCATGTATGGCAGGTAAAAGTGATCCCTGTGCATCAAGTATGCTGTGAATAAAATATGCCTATCTTCTAAAAATTAAAAAAGAGTGTCAGAGCTCCCCTTATTTTACCAGATTTACTGACTGTCCTAAAATTTTCTGAATATGCGTAGCTGCTTGACAATAAAATTTACACTGTGGCTTAAAAGAACAGTGTTAAAAAACACAGAGGAAACACACATAGGAAATGTATGTTTGTTTCCATATGAATGGCACCAAATTTTTAACTTTTTTCCAGAATCTCAGGTGTGATTTTCCGTTCTAACTATTCAAGTTAAGGGAGCTCACTGAATGTCATCCTCCACATCAAATGTTTAACTTCTTCATTGATTTTTTTTTCTCTTTACCATCTCTGCAGTCAAACCTTTTTCATATTTTAATGCATGTTCTTATTTTGTTCTTTTAGTGAAAGTCTTATTCTCTTAACCAATGGATTGCTTTTTATGAAAACTAATATGACAAGAATAATAACGGAGTAAATACACATCTATAGTTTTGTTTTTCCAATAAAGTGCATTTCAGAGTTGCACTGTAAATTCTAGCTCTCCTCTTTATGAGACATAGTCATTTTAATCTACAAATGGAAGCTGAGATATGCTACATTAGATGTACTTGGGTCTTCTGATTTTTCTTTAAAAAGAAAGTCCATGGGATTGTGCTTTTTTTAAGACAGTTCTTTGGTTTTTGTACAGATTCTACCAAACCATGAATTAGAATTTTTGCATTTATGGAAAAATTAGAGAATTATCTTTCTTCATCAGTTATGTCTCAATTTCTCTTAGCAAAGATCACACTGTAGTTCTCAAGCTGCTAGATAATTATTTGCAATGTGCTTCAGAATCTTTATTACCAGTGCAATTTAGCAAAAAATCTAAATCACAATCAAAACCCAAATGGCTCATAAAAGCAATTGACTAAAACATAAATTAATACATAATGACATTAGAATTTGGGAGATTATTTATTTGTTTGAGTAAGAATTCATAATGTCAAACATGTATTTGATGATACATACCTGTACTAATCACAAAACATTTACTAGTAGAAGCAGCGCATGGAAGAATATATACAAATTATGATAATACTATAACTTAAATTTTTTCAAGTTTTTGAGCTATAAAAGTTTAATATTTTATTAAATTCTGTCAAATTGTTGAATTTCTTTTACAAAGTTAATGGAGAGGAGGCTTTAATGAATACAAATATGTTTCCTTCAGAATAATTATTTTTTTTCTGAATCAGAATGCTTTTTTCATCTTCACTTCGTAAAAACTTTTTTTTATTCATACTTTAATCTCCAGTCTTCCAAAATAATGCACTGGATCTGCTCATGTTCAAATGAAAAGTGGAACTGTGTTAATAATTAATTTGTCTACAAATAATGTCTACTAATAAAGAAAACTGAGAGACTGTTGGCATCTTTACAAAAAATGCAAATATACATTTGAAATAAGATTTAAATAGAAAAAACTGTACACATTCCAATCCCCACAACTGCATTGAACATGGAGCATGTTCTTAATATAAGTTATCTACAAATAAAACCTTTCCTTTCTGATGTGTGAGCATTTTAATTTAGCTGTTGACAGAATGCATTAGTTGATCACATTGTATGAGAAAAAGCTCTGTACCAAATACAACCTTGGCAATAGCTAATTAAAAAAAAAAAACCAAACAAATTGTCACAGCTTTACAGCCATAAGGATGTTAGAACATAAAACAGAACATTTTTGTTTAATGTAACTTATTGATATTAACTTGTATTTTGCATGTGAAAAAGCATTTCACATGCTCAAAATCTGCCAATTTCTTCAGCTGTAACAGTAGATGCTGTATTTCCTTACGTGTAGTTCTGAAATGCAGCTACCACACAATATCTTTTGAGTATTTTGCTGTATTATGTGTAATGTCACTAATTCCCTGCTTTATTCACTTCTTACTAAAATCACTGATGCTTATCAAATTTAAAAACAATTTTGTAAGAAAACTTGTTGGTATGAAATCTATCCTATCTATTCTGCTTATGTGACATCTTTTTGATGTCACTTCTAAGTGACTGTAGTTTTACCTAAAATAGTTCAAGAAATGTGAAAGAAAAACTAATTATTTCCAGATGGTATTATTTTCATGAAGGAAAAAAAGCTTAACAGCTGGATGTAATAAAATTTAAGGGAGAGTCATAGATGAGAAACTCATACATACATTGACCACTACAAAGAAATAGTCCTTTAAAAAAACGTGTGAAGAACCTACCTTCCTGAAGAATTATTTTTGAATATAAAGAATCAAGCTCTGCATCTTACTTAAATCTCCCTGTAAGCAACATTTGATTTACCTCATCTTATAGGCATTCAGAGAATTTAGATAGAAATATAGAATTTACAGAAACTTGTAGTCACTAAGTCAGTTACAACTTATAGACATGAAAGACTGTAGGCCTGGGACACAAAATGCACAAACTTTATAATAACATATTGTTCTATTAAGTATCATTTTAAACTCTCCTGTTACCTTGTATTTGTTTGGTTTCTTTTGTTAATACACCGTAAATCTCATAAATATGCAAGTATTCTTTATTCTTCTTCATACTGATATTGAACTTGGATTTTTATCTGAAACAAGTAAATTATATAACTGCAATTTACTCGTCCTTATCTGTATGTGCTGAAATAATGGACCTAATGCACACCGCAGCCGTCTACCTCCACAAATAAGTTACTGTCTTTGCTAGTTGAAGGGCAGCAAGTCTTTTTCACTGTTAACGATCTAAAGTGTTTGTAGTCTTCTAGAAAAACAAAAATAATAGTTTGTAAAAATATAATGGTTAATAATAATGTAATAAATAATGGTTAATACAAGAAAATGGTATGCCAAATTTCTATAGTTCTAGGCTGTTCGTATTTTCTTGAAATAGCTATCAAAATAACCTTGAAACAGCAGCAATAATCCATGACACTTACTAAAAAAAAGAAAACAAAACCAAGTCTTTGGGGGCTGCTGAGTTTCACTTAGTTTGGCTGTAACAACAATTTCTGTTGGACCAGCTCTCTGCAGCTGATTTGGTTTACTTATGTTATAATTGTATGTTACAACCACTGCCAGTATGTATTCCATGTAGAACGAGCCACTTACAATGATAATATAATGATCAATGCAGAATTACTCAGGTTAAAATGACCTTTAAGGTCATGGTACCTAACCATCAGCCTAATGTACTAAGTGCACCACTAAACCATGCCCCTAAGCTCCATATTGGCATTACTTTTAAACACATCCAGGGATGATGACTTAACTACCTTCCTGTGCAGCCTGTTCCAATGCCTGACGATCCTTTCAGTAAAGAAGTTTTTTCCTAAACTTAGTCTAACCTACATTTTCCCTGGTGTAACTTGAGGCCATTTTCTCTTGTCCTGTCACTTGTCACTTCATTGAATCCTGATCTCTTCATAACCTCTTTTCAGGTACTAGTAAACAGCAATAAATTCTCCCCTCAACCTCTTTCTCTTCAGAATACATAGCCCAAACTCATAAGGCTTGTCCTCTAGCATCTTGAGCAACCTTGCTGTCCTTCTTTGGACCTGCTCTAGCACCTCAGCACTTGATGTAGAGCAACGAAGGCCTGCTGAAGATTGCAGAGGCCTTGAAAAATGGAAACCCAGGACACAACACAGGTGTACAATCATGTGATCACATGAGATGGGGCACAGGGTGCGATTGAACAGCTACAAGCAACTTCTCAGGGGTCTGTGAAGAAATGCAGACTTAGTCCTCGGCAGAACTTGTTTTCAGAACAAATAAACTGTATCTTACATATATAAAAGGCACCCAATAAGGTAGCTTAGATGTAGCATGATACTGCAGATCAGTGAAAAAAGAGCCAAGGTATAAAGGGTGTTACCGGACACACAAAAAAGACATCAAGCAGATTCTGGGGTAAAGAAACCACCAACATGAAAGTCAGACTGCTTCCAGCCAAAGTCAAGATATTGTCAAGATGCAGTAATAGCGCCCACCCTGCCCATCCCCCAGGGTCTGCTGCCAGCACACAGAACTTCATGAACCTGGATGAAAAAAGTGCATGTGTGTAACAGTCTCAATTGCTGTATCATTCTTCCTTTTTTCTTTAAACCTGGACAAACAATAATAACACCTCAAGATTTCATCTATATGACGAATAAATTCAAGGCTTGCAGACTAGCTGCTCAATAGCTCTTAAGCTATTAATACTATAGCACCATCAATGCAACACTGAAATAGAGAAATCTTATAAATACTTCAGGTCAGGGACTGTGAACTTTTCAATTGCATGTTAGTATAGAAGCACTTCAATCTTCTTTATCTCAAAGACTATTCTGTTTAAAAGTGAGTTCAAGGAGTTAAGTGTAGAACTTGAAACTGCTGTTATTTTGAGAACTTCCCTAGAGCAGGAGTGGTGTAAAACATTAAAAACACAGTTTCCACCTTTCTTAAATTCTGAAGTTTTATATTAATAATTACTTTTAATTTATCTTACAGCCCCTAGAGGAAGTTGATGCACATATGGTACAAGTGGCAGAGTAAAAATGTTCTCCAATTATTGCACTCCTCAATCTTAATCCTGGAGAGTCAAAACTAATCCATCACTGAAACTGTACATTGCCTCACATTAAATCCACTATCTTTCAGTACAGATCTCAGGTTGTTTCATTAAGACTGTTCTTTCCCCCCTGTATTTCCCATTCCCTTACTTTGAACAACAAAAGTCACAATTGAGACCATCTAGTTACTGCTTGCTTCCTCCAGCTGTGATTTCACTTCCTTGCTGCTTTACTTTGATACCCAGACAAAAGAAAGCTTTTATCCTTCCAACAGCTGAGGAATCCATAACTAGTGTGAGGATAATTCTTGTTATGAATTGTTACTATGAATATCATAGAAAGAGTTACTAAAATCCAAGTACATAAACACATAAAAAGTCATCTGAAAGATTTACAGTTTAAATATAAACCTGACAGTGCAAGCAAAGGAATTATAAACCAATGGACACATGAAAAGGAGATAAACATACATTAAATGAAGATTGTAAGTTAAGCCTTTGAAGCCTGGGGCCTTCGCTACAAGACTACCAGTTGTTAGACAATTTCAATGTGGACTTGAAATCTCAAGGCTGTAGGGCAAGATAAAAACATCTGACACTGTGGATAAACAATGCAGTACCTCACCCACCTGTCTAACCAGTGTTCAGATTAACATCAGACACATGAGAGCAAACTCATTTCATGGAAACCAACCACTTGTCACCTAAGTAAGACAAAACCTTTATGTTTAAAAAAATACAAAAAGACCGGTGATGAGTTAAGTTATAAAATCAAGTAAAATGGGCAATAATATTTTATGTATCAGATGTATCAAGATGTATCAGGACAATTTCTAAGAGGACCCTACAGTTTTGAATCTGGTTACATAGTATTCCTCTGTGTAAAACAATTGTAGAGAGAAAAAAACTGAAGGAGCCATAAATGGCATTTCTGTGTGAGATCTTGCAGAAAATTTCACAAACAGAAATTTATACCAGAAACACATAATGTTCTTACCTACTGTAACAAGAATCATTATTAATATTGACAATTCTTAAACTTAAGCAGTTACTATCATACTGTACCAAACATCTAAAAATCCTCCCTGAACACAAATGTACATGCATACACACACACAAAATGCAGGTATCCTCCATACAGGCATTCAGAGCTTCCTCTGGTAGAACAGCAGAGGAAGCTTGGTTCCCTCTGCTGTTAGCTGCTCAGCTCAGTTCAGCATCACAAAGCCTGCATGGTGCACTCTCCAGGGGCAAGTCGAAGTAAGAAGCCCATAGAATTGCTCCTATTTGCAATCCAGTGTTTTATACAAGTATAGTCTACCACAACACAATGTTGATAAGCACATACCACATGACAGAAAAAAAATGTTTCACAGATAAAGTTATAAAATTACAAAATAAACTTAGAGGAGTGGCCTATGAATTTACAATGAAATTCTGAGGTCTTTCCACTTGCTCTGCTCTCCAGAAAAGCTTTAAATAAAAGTGAGATGTGCAATACCTAAACAGAGAGAGCTTAGAAGAGATTCACCTCACATCAGCGTTCTGATGCACTTAAGTACTTCTTTTTAAAAGCACTGAAATTGAACACTTGCTTCTGACATTTCATAGAATCATAGAATCATTAGGGACTGTAAGGGGTGTCAAAAGATCATCTAATAAATCCCCCTGCCACAGCAGGATCACTAGACCACGTTGCACAGGAACACATCCGGACAGGTCTTGAATGTCTCCAGGGAAGATGACTCCACAACCTCCCTGGGCAGCCTGTTCCAAGGCTTTATTACCCTCATTGTGAAGATGTTTCCTTTAGTGTTTATATGGAACCTCCTAAACAAAGTTCTTTCATTCTATCTGCTCAGAGGTTCATGCTGTAGTCTCTTTATGAATTTTTACTGATTTTTAAGCATATATGGTAAGTATATGGAAATCATAGTTATGAAGCACCACAGATCAGCTTCCTATTTTAAGCAGCACTGTCACAAAATGCACAATTTTACAAGGAATGATGAAGGAATAGGAGACTGCCACACAGAGGGGAGGAGGCCATGAAAAAAAATGGTGCTGCAGAGAAGCATCCCTTCTTGCAGCATCTCAAACTGTGCAACAACTGCCATTTTCTAGATTCACATTTTTCTGGTAGGATAACATCATGATGGGAAACAGAACTGCACTAGCCACACACACTGCCTGACACAGGAAAAACGAAATAGGTCTGCTTAAATAGTCCACGAGCTGAGATTTCCACCAAGACTCAAGAGATCAATCCAAATCCAAAGTATTTTCACCTCAAAACTATGATTTGATACAAGACAATTTATTTTACACATTTATTTTTTAATGTTTCGTACTTTGTAAATAATATCACAGTATCACAGTAATGATGAAGCTACAAAAGACCTTAAAGATCATCCAGTCCAACCTAAAACCAACCAAGTAAACCTAAACATCTGACATCTAGATCATGCCACTCAGCACTTCATCCAGCCTAACCTTAAACACCTCCAGAGATGGTGACCCAACCACCTCCATGGGTTCTTAATGTCAAGTCTTTTCCTAATGTCGATGCTTACAAATTAGTCATACCACACTTAACAAATACCATTTGCTCTTTGAAACTTTAATGTAGGAATTGGTTAAGTATGGCTTAAAGATACTTAAGATGGCTTAAAGATCAGCTTAAAGAAGAAGATCAGAAAGTACTTTTTCTTTGTTAGCTATCAAAAATTTGGAAAATGTGTACATTTTGTATAAGAGTCTAGAAAAGACTAAAATGGCTGCTGAGACAGCAGAAGATGTAACTGCGCAAATGTTCATACATACTGTGCTTTTACAGCATCATTTAATTTAAAAGTAACAATAAGAATTTTTAGAGCCATTTTAGGGACACCTAAGAATCTCTAGACTTGTTAGAAAACAAGTATTCAATTGGAAAGGTTCTTTGCTCAGTTTCTGAGGAGTATTTTAATACCAAATAAGAATAAGCTTTCAAAATTTCACCATGCCAAGTTACATCTTTTTTTAAAAAAACAATCCCTAAACCTTCTCAAAGATGAAAGAATATACGCACACCATACTGAATAGTCTCATAGTATGTCTCAGATACCTCACATTTTCAAGCTGTTTCTTATATTTAATTGAGCAAAAGAGACACTGGGTATCTCTAAATCTTGAATTCATCTGCTCTGTCTCAGGCGTATTCTAAAGGCTCTTTCAACTGTAGGAAAAAGCTTACATTTATTTGGTGCCTTAGCAGACTGGAACAGCATATGGAGTATTATGGGTGAAGATGTAAAGAAGGTCCGTACATAAACTACTAGTCCTAATCTAAGCACAGTCCATTCAAGTCAGTTCAGTATTCCTCAATAAGGCCAAAATTGATTTGACTACTACAAAATGTAAAGAATTGCACTACCAAGAAAAAAAGTAAAGGAAGATTTACAAGTCACTACCCTTCATCTATGGAATATTCCAAGATTATCACAACAGCATTTGTAGCCAAAGCAGGAACAATTTCTAGATACTATTCCTCTGCTGTAAGTTAGTATATTTGAACTAAGAAGAGGGAGGAGTTTTTTGATGAGACTTATTCCTTTAAATGTCATTAGTATTGAATTTCAAAGCAATCAAATCCTGTATTATTAATTGTTAAATATATTCCTGGTCTTTCTCCCCTCCACCAAAAACTGCATGACCATTTATGGTGTTCAATGCTGTTCTGTTTCCTTCTGAAGAAGGAAGCCAAGGCTATGTAACTGATAAGCGTATTTAGCATTTCTGTTAGATATGTAGACAAAATATTTACCTACAAAGTCCTAATATCTTAAACAGCAACAATCAATTCTTTACTCAATCAATTCTTTTACTGAAAAATAATGCTGACAAATAATAAAGCCAAATGTTTTTAAATGTATATTTTTTACACTGTTAACTAGAAGATACAGTTACATAAAAGGTAAGAAACCCTGAAATGCTAGGGTTTCTCCTTCAGAAGATCTGAACACCTATTTTTCCTTTAAGCACACTGATTAAATTTTACTATATTTTTCCCCCTTAAAAATTATTGCTACATGAGAAAACAGGAAGGCCAACTTATATATATCCACTAAGGTCTGATTATACACTGAAAAGAAATAACATAAACTTCAAGCAGGAAAAGGTCTTAAATCCTTGTTTGCAAGCTTTATTAGTATTTTTAAATGTTTTTTCAGTCATTTGTATCCTGCTTGAGCATGAGAGTTGGACCTGATAGCCTTTGAAGGCCCCTTCCAACCCTAACAAACCATGTAAGCGATCTCATTTTGTACTGTATCAGGTTAAGCAAAGATAAATAGAAAAAAAAAAAGGCAGAATGATTTGCAAAAACAACTGTATATGTATCTAATTCTAAGCACTTACTTGTTTCTGTAGCCACCGTTCTTGCCTTTTTTGTTTTCTCCTCAAGTTTTTCAACTTGTTTCTTTCTCTTGTATTCAGATTTTGGTTGAAGAAAATATTTGTAGGTTGTTCAACACCAACAGGAGTTAGATGTTGTTCCTCTTCTACAGCACTTGAAGGTGAAGAAAGGTTCATCACAAAAGGTGACCCATCAGCACTCCCAGAAGGTTGTGCAGTAGCTTCAAAATCACATGCAATTTCTGTTTCTCTAGGTAGCAGTGTGGTAAAGGAATTATCTTGAAATAAATTTTTTCGTTTGTCAGCACTGTCATTATATAGGTTCTGAAAAGAACTACAGTTTTTCCCATCAGGTTTTAACTCCATGTTGCTTCGTGTGTAAACAAGTGGATTTTCACTTTGGCCATGGCAAATTGTTTCCATACTGCAAATTTCATATAGTGCAGGTGACAAAACAAGTCTCTCTCTGATATGTAAATCCAAACTATGTGATCTTCTGTGAAAAGGTTTTCCAGTGCATGCATCATTTACAGGACAGAAACCAGAAGCATTTATTTTTTTAGTTAATGCCTTCAAGGGATTTTGTTTACTTTTCATCTCAAATCTGGGAGTTCTTACTTCTAGGCAAAGTGCTTCTGTTAATCTTTCAGTACCATTATTATTTCTGGCCATGTAGGAAAGCCCTTGAGTTCTGATTTTTCAGACTTGCAGTTACTACTTCATGGCAGGTGTCTTTGCTAAAACCAGTTGTAATTTTGAGGAGAGGTAAGCATTTTCCTTATGATTTTGCCAATTTAATGAAGAAAGCTTGCTGACAGTCAGTCCGACTTTTGCAGAAATCTGTGTTTACTAACTGTCCACTTGAACATTTTGTGTTGCAAACAAAGCCCCCTAAGCAGGCCTCACAGAACAGACAGTGCAGTTTTCCATTTATCCACTGTGCCTATTGACAATAACAGAAAAAAAAGAAAACGTTTAGTGTATTCATTGTAAAAGAGAGATTAAAAATTCATTACTAGGATTAATTTTCTTGTTTAATAAAAGGTTTTATTTTTTTGTTTTTCAAAGAAAATAGAAGAGACTTAACAATTTATAAAAAATCCACCATAAACAATGTTCTGGTCAAAACTCTGCTTTGCTACACTGATAACTAATCCTAATAAATCTAGAACACACAATTCAAAATATAGGGGGTTTAAAATATGGTTAAAATTTGTAGAATAATGTCACACTAATGAATATATCAAGGTCCTTTCAGGCAGTGAAATCAATTTACCATGCTTAATCTGCAATTGGCAAGCACAGTTTGTCAGCTGAGTCTTCTGAGTCTTGCATACCAAGTACAGTGGAAGGAGGTTTTTTACACAAAGAATACAACTTTTTTATTTTACTTACCCCACACAAGCTTGAAGTGATGGTTGTATATTGGTGTAAGTAGTGCTATGTCATAATCTGTGTGCAAATACCATGACAAATATGTACTGAAGAGACAGTATCTCTGAAGAGACAGTCATTTTCAGTATTTGTGATTCTACAAATTTCATTATTATCCTAAAGGCATTTTTCTGAAAAGAAAACATGTATCAGAGATCTATAAACTCCTATATATTTGCCAATTATTAGTATTGTCAGTAAATAGATACATCTGTTTGCAGGAAAATTTTTGAGGATTAAAGCTACGCAAGTGTTCAAGCCCAGATAAAAAAGTATCAGCTCCAGTCACATACTACTTACTAATGTGCCTAAACTGGGTCTGAGCCAGGAATAATGAAAGTGCTGAACATTTGTAGTTAAAGCATTGCTTTCAGCTGCAAATGCCTTTCAGTGTAGTTCGGGAAGATGATTCCATGACCTATACTTGCTTCATTGGAAGCTTCAGAAACTTCAAGCAAAACAGAATCACTGAATTGTCAGAGCTGGACAATATAAAGATCATCAAATCCATCTCCCCCACCAAAGCAGGACTGCCTAAACCACATTGCACAGAACTGCATCCAGGTGGGCTTTTAGTATCTCCAGAGAAGGATACACAGAGAAGGACTTTCCACAACCTCTCTGGGTAGCCTGTTCCAGTGCTTTGCGAATCCCACTGTAAAGAAGTTTTTCTTTATTTCTAAATGAAACTTGTTCCCAGCTTATGTACAGTACTACCTAAAGCCACCCTTCAGGTATTTATTTCTAAGTGTAGATAAAATAACCAAATTTGTAGTTTGGAATAAAAAAACCGCAAAACTAGGCAGAAAAAATAATCATTTTAATGTGCTGGAAGTTCTAGAAACAGTAATTTGGAAAGCTTAACTCTTCCTGCCTTGTGGGTTAAAGGATCAAAATTTCACATGATCAATGATTTATCTTCCACTGCACCTGCAAGAAACTTTTTAAAGTTTCTGAAGAGCAGCACAAGGTAGTTCAGGATTGATTTTGCATGAGTTTGGCAACAGACTGCAGATGCATTGACTCAGTTAAAAGAAGTAACAGCCTACTAGTGGAGGAGGTGGTAGGGGGAAAATCAGCAAAATCTGGAGAGAAGCTGAGGGTACACAGATTTAGTGATGGAATGTATAAAGAGGAAAACCTAGGAAGGGTTATCCAAAGAATCACAAACAAATGATGAGTGATAAGGAAAAGAAAATGCAGGTTAATAAAGGTCACTAGCAGCACTATATAGATATTTGTAATTATTGAAGATACCTATACACTAAGATGTGCATGAAACCAAATGAGATTGGTTAAGAACAGGGACAGATGGCAATGAAAGAACTGGCTGGTAGCAGTGGGTTTTTACAGACTATAAATAGATTTAGTGCTTATGTAAAATGATACAGCCCTTGATTCAGGAATCACACAGGAGAAAATAATACACAATCATAAAATTATTCACTGCCCAGGAGGATATGGATGTAAGTTAGAATTGCTTAAAAAAACCACGTATTTATCCATAAACCTATTGGATCTTTCCAGATAAGTCAGAAATGAGTAAGGCAAGACTTTCCAGGATATTAAATGACAAAATCAAAGCTAAAATCAAAGGTGTCCTTGTCTTCACAAATAGAGAAGGACTAGTGGGAGATGTGGGGGTTGGAGGCCATCTTGGCCTTAGTGACCATAAATTGGTTGAGATCTCAATTCTTTGTGACATAAAGAGGGCCGTTAGCAGAACCTCCACCTTGATTTCCGGAGGGCACCCTTTGGTCCGTTCAGAACACTAGCTGAGAACCTCTCTTGGGAGACAGGAGACAAGTCCTGAAATGCAAAGAAGTTCAGAAAGTGGGGATACTCTTCAAGAAGGAGATCTTAAAGTTCCAGGAACAGGCTATCCTCATGTGTCATAAGATTAAAGGGCCGGGAAAATAGCCAGTCTAGTTGAATAAGGAGCTCTAGATGGGATTTAGGAAGAACAGCAGTGTTTACCACCTTTGGAAGAAGGGACAGGCAACTTTGGAGGACTACTGTGATTCTGTCAGGTTATACAGAAAGAAAACTAGATAGGCAGAAAACTAGAGGCAGGCAGCATGGGTTTAAGAAAAAGGAGATCTTGCTTAAACAACCTGATCTCTTTATATGACCATGCAACTCACCTTTTGGATGGGGATAAGGCTGTGGAAGTTGTCTACTTGAAATTTGGTAAGGCTCCCAGAACATTCTTCTGGAGAAACTGGTATAGAAAAACGTACCATTCAATCGGTTAAAAGCTGGCTGGCTGGCCATTCCCAGATAGTTGTGATTAATGGGGTGAAATCTAGCTGGCTGTCCCTCAGGGCTCAGTTTTGGGGCCAGTCTTAATATCTTTATTGATGACGTGTAAGTTTGCAGGCGACACCAAATTGTGTGGAAGTACTGATCTGCCCAAGGGCAGGAAGGCTCCCCAATGCAACTTGGCCAGGTTGGATCAATGGGCCAAGGCCAATTGTATAAGGTACAATAAGGCCAAGTGCAAAAGGTCCTGCATTTTGGTCACTACAACCCTAGGCAACACTACAGGCTTGGGAATGAGTGGCTCAAAAGCTGCCCAGCAGAAAAGGACCTGGGGGTGCTGGTAGACAGCCAGCTTCATAGGAGCCAGTAGTGTGCCCAGGTGGCCAAGAAGGCCAACAGCATCCTTGCCTGGATCAGGAATAGTGTGGTCAGCAGAAGGGAAATTATCATGTCATTGTAGTCAGCCCTTCTGAGGCCTGCTGTGCTCAGTTCTAGTCACCTGATTATAGGAAAGACATTATGATGGTGGAGTGTGTCCCGAGAAGAGCTATCAAGCTTGTGAGGGATTTAGAGAATAAGTCATATGAGGAGAGGCTGAGGGTGCTGGGCATGTTTAGTTTGGAGGAGTCTGAGGGGGTACCTCAATGCCCTATAGGAAGATTGTAGAGAGGTGGGTGTTAGCCTCTTCTCCTTGGTAACTAATGACACAACCAGGGGCAACAGAGGTTTAGATTAGATCTTTAGGAGAAATTCTTTGCAGATAGAGCGGTGAAGCACTGGAATGGCTTTCCCAAGGAGGTGGTTGAGTCACCATCCCTGGAGGTATTTAACAAGAGTGTAGACATGGTGCTTTGTAACATGCTATAGTGGCAGGCATGGGGAGGATTATTTTGTGTTTTTCTGTTGATCAGGTATGCTGTGGGTATGGATATGTTTGCATTTGGTGATCAAGCAGATCCTCTGCATGTTTATTCTGTGATTCTGCGATTCTCTGTTCACAGAGAAATGCATATTCTGCCTCTTCAGGAGCACTGCTCCCCTGAAATCTTGAGCAAATGTGTGAACAGCCTATAGTTCTTCTGTTTCCCTGTTTTCCAACATGAACTCTTAGGGTTTCATATGCAAAAGGCTGGTTAAAAATGAAAAGACTAATATCAGTATCTATACTGCATCCAATGTTTAACAAAACAAAACACAGAACAAAACAAGAATGAAGACTAAACAAACGTTTGTAATTTTTGAGTGCTTAATTTTACAGTAGTACTTTTTCTTTGTGTATCATTTTCAAGGTGGATTTGCTGAGAGATCATAAGTCACTTGAAACATGGTAGAACATGGACACTGAAGTCTAAGCAGAAAGGAAAGTAGTTACCATCTGCCTTTCAAAGTCAGAGAATCAGAAAAACTGTGGGCCAAAGTAAAAGCACTCTTTCAGCTTATTATACCTATGCAACACCCCTAACTACTAGACCTACAATAACTTAATGAAAAGTAATCAGTAAAGAATACTTAATAAGTAATCAGTACATCAGTAAAGGAAATGCAGTACTTTCAAAATCACAGTTGATACTCAAAAAGTAGTGATACTGGCATGTCATCAGAACTTCGAATTTTCAGAAGCTAACTCCCTACCTGTAAGACATATAAGACATAAGTCATATTCCAGCAACCATCTCTCAACAACCTCTCAGTCCAGTTTTATGAAGGAACACCATTATTACTGTCACTGTCAACACGTGTGACAGCACTACAGCATGCAACAAGAATAAAATTTAATTATATTGAAAACTGTGGTTATACACTAAAGCTTTTGGAATTATACAATCATTCAGGTTGAAAAAAACTTTTGAGATCATCAAGTCCAACCAATAACTCTACCAAGTTCGCCACATCTCAATGACCTTTAAACATATCTACAGATGTCGACTCAATAATCTTCCAGGCCAGCTTGTTTCAATACTTACTGTCAGTAAAATATTTTCCCTAATGTTTAACCTGCACCTCTCCTGGTGCAGCTTAAGGCCATTCCTTCCTCTTCTATCACTAATTATATGTGAGAAGAGACGAGCACCCACCTCTTTACGATGTCCCTTCAGCAGTTTTATAGGGTGATAAGGTCTCCCCTCAGCCTCCTCTTCCTCAAGCTAAATAGCCCCAGCTCCCCTTGCAAGACTTATCTAGGCTATTCACCAGCTTCACTCTCTTCTTTGTACCCAATCCAGCTCCAAAACGTCTTTCTTGTATTGAGTTGTCCCAAACCTAAACTAGTACTAGAGGTGTGACCTCTCAAGTGCTTAGTACAGAGGCAAATGCTAGCCACAGTTTTCTGGTACAAGCCAGATGACCTTCCTGGCCACCTGGGCTCACTGCTGTTTCAGAGTCAGCCACTAGTCGAACAGCATGCTCAGGTCCCTTTCTTCTGGACAAAAGTTCAGTATTTTGTAAATTCTCAAAGAAATGACAGCAGACAGATAGATCCATTCCCTATGCCTATGCTCTTGTCTTCCTCCTATCTGCAGAGAATACCTATACTTCAATTTGGAAATAATTCAAAGTGTCTATATGCTGTTCATAATTTCAGTATTTGGTTTTAAGCTTTTCTCTTTTATTGAGATTTGAGCTATGTCTTTGACTCAGGGTCTAAAATCCATCAGGAAAAGCAGACAAACTGAAAACATTTCTTGTGTCATTATAGTATACAGTACACAGAGCAGCCCCTGAGCTGAAATATTTTGAGGGTAAATAATAATAGGTTGTAATAGTTTCTCCAGAGATGGCAGATGCTCCATTCCCCAGAAACATCTCACTTCAGCTTGCACTAGTGCTCTGAGAAACCTGATATAGTTAACACTGTTCCTACTCACTGCAGTAGTGTTGGACTAGATGATGTAACACAGTCCCTTCAAACTCAAGTAATTCCAGGATTCTGTGATTCAATAATCTTTGCTCCCCTATGTCTCAAGCAGTGGCATTAAATTACAGATTTTTATCTGCTATCAACATAATCAGAGAAGCAGCTCCTTCAGTCTTGTGCACAATGATGGTGGATCTACATTAGACAATTAAAGCTCCACCATGTGGCATGGATAAAGATGTGTCCTTTCCACATTTTTTCCATAAAAGCAGTTGAAATTTCCACACCTACTCCCCTCATGCCAAATGCTTCAAACTACATACAGAAGAAGAACTCAAGAACAAAGCATGAAAAACATTCCAGAACCTCAAGCTCTGGAAGAGTGATTAGTGTTTATAATAATACTAATTATATTATGATCTTAAATAAGAACAAGTTTGTTTCTACATCTATTGGTTAAACTCTTCTCCAGTGTCAAAAAGAAAGTTGTTGCATTTCTCATGGATTAATAAAAGCGGTAACACTTTCTTTTCTACCTGCTTTTTAGCCTTGATTCAAGATCACAGGAGGTAAGCACAGTCTTGTCAGCATATCTGCAAGACTTAATGATTAGTTAACTACCATTCTAAAGAAGCAGAAGACGCTCTGACATTTTTTTATTCCATGCGATCATTTTTCTCTTTATTTTAATAATCTTAAAATTCTGCAGGTATGTGGTTTTTGTTATTCTTAACGAGGACAGAAGAAACATGAAAAACGCATATGTACACATTGCAGAATACATCAAAAGAAATATTGATTTGTCAAACAAGCATTCATTGTTGTTTTGATTTGCATGTAACTTCAACTGAATGGTACCATTCACATGATACTGTAAAACACAGGATTTTTGTAGTTAAATGCAGTTTAACTATAGTGTTCTGGATATAATTTAATAAGTTTTTATTTGTCTTGTTTTGCATCTAAAATCATTAAAAGAAAACTTGCTCTCAACTTGCTTTGTCTTTCAGCAAAAAATGCAAACATAAAAGATTCCAATTTGTCACTCAGGAACTATGCAGTCTAACTCCCAGTGAGACTCTCACTGGGGCCATGTTTGTGGTGGCTGTATGGTTTTCAGATCAGTTGCATTCTATGAGCTCATGTTTGCCTCCAAAATAGCACGTAGACATATCCTGAGTGTTAAAAAGCCTATGCTCCTCTGCAGCTCTTGTTTTATATCCTTCAAACATTCTTCTGTGACTTAATCTGCCAGTGTCCTCAGACTTCCTGCCCAAGCCAGAGTCTCAGTACACTTTCTTGAAAACGCTTTTGCCTAACCTCATACAGATGTCTGATCGAGCTGTCACAGCCTTCCTAAACCATTTAAGTACCTTCTTCTGTTGTTCTAACTTCTGTAACATCTCATCTAAATTTTCTTGCCATTTCCTTTATTCACTTTGGATACAGAGAACAAAGCTGCTTCTGTGCAGTAACATTTCACAACTTTAAACACTTACTATGTATTATCTCCCCTTCAAACTTGTTTTTGGGCTAAATAAATCAAATTATTTCCCTATTTCCTTCTATATCATGCCTTCTTTATCTCCAACCATCACTGCTATTCCGTGAACTTTCAAATGAGTCAGGTATTCTTGCACAGTAATATTGAAATGGGGATGCAGAACTCAAAATGTAGTTTTACCAGCACTGAGTAGACTAAACAGATTATATTTTTAAGGGGAAAAAGAATTGAGAATGCCTTGCTAAGATGGAAACCTACATGCAATTCATTAGATGCATTTAAACAAGTTGCTTGTCATATTTATAAAGGCAGGAAACATCACAAGATTAAATAACAACTCTCCATCAAGCACACTATTTTAATTTCAGAATGAGAGTCTTAAAATGCTCCAGATTCACACCTGCCTATCAATGCATTAAGGGGAGAGAAAACAGGAATTACAATTTTTTTTCTCCCCACACTGTCTGGAAAACCTGTGAGTAATACCAGAGAAATCTGGACCTATTCAGACAGAAAACAACAAAACATAGGTGAAATACCAAGCAGCAAATGGAGCAGGGAATGGTACAGAGCTGATCAGTTTCCTTTTTATTCATCCCCCATTGAATAGGAGGACCCTTGGCCTTCTGGCATCCTCTTACTAGTAGGAAACTCCTTTGATTTTTAAGTGCCTTATACAGTCTGAATTGTATGATGTATTAGGCTTGGGCCATTTCTTCAAAAAGACTGCTAGAAAATACGAAGTAAATACCCAGGAAAAATTATTAAAGTGAAGAACTAAAGAAAAACCTCTAAATTTCTGTTGAAAACCTGGTCTAGGATTTCTTTTTGGTAAGTTTTCCCCTCAGCCCGAAAAGCATAAAAATAAAAGAGTAAGTACAGCAGTGGTTCCTTACCTTTTTGTTCACAAGTAACCTGTGATCCCTTCAGAACACTACAGACATGAAATTTACAATAATAACTAGGTTGCAGAGAGAAACTAGGGCACAGAAACCTAAGCATAACTAATGGTGAGTCTTGAAAAATACTAGATGCATAGCAGCTTTGAAGTTGACAAAGGGAAGCTAGATGAGCTGTCCTAGCCAACAAGTGTCCAATACTGAAAAGTTCCTGCTCGCAGAAAGCGTGGAACTGACACTTCAGTGAACAGAGAAGCAATAATGAAAGGCATTCCGGCACACATGAGAACTTGTTTTCTGCTTTACTTTTAAAAGCATACTAAACAAATGTTTCTCAATGAAGTAGCATTTAGATGGATAGTCTCAAAAGAATATTTGAGGCACTGCCTTCAGACTGCCAAAGAAGGGAAGTGGCAAGATGAAGAGCCATGCCATGTGCTCCTGTGCCAGCTCCTCGATTTTGAACTGGTCTACCAGTTCAGCCATTGCCGTGTGATCACCTTCCGTACCACAGTCCACCAGTTGATGAGTGACCAGTGATACCCTTGCAGTAAACACAGAGGCGGGTGAGACCGTTACTTGCGACAGAATGACATGATTAAAAAATCCCTCTGCCTTAAGTCAACAGGTCTATGAGGTAAAAGTAAGAGAACCTGGAGTGTCGATTGCTTTTACACTGAACAGACTGAATACGTCAACAGAAAACCATGGATCAGCCTGTTACTCGCCCGTATCAGACCCTGCAGACCCGAACCGCCTGTTTCATGACCTTGCTCGTACGAACACCGGCTGCTCCACAAAATGAAAGACTGGAAAAAAACAGCAACACGGTGCCCACGTCCCGAAGTCATCTGATCTCCCCGCTAAAGGCCGCCAGGCAGCTCAGCCGCAACAGCTTCCCCGGGCCGTGCCCGGCACCCCCCGCCCCCCTCCGCCCCGCTGCCCGTCCAGTCCAGGCCTGGCTCGGCCCCTCTCCGCTTACCGGGCCGCGCTGCGCCGGGAGGGCAGGAGGAGGCGACGCGGGGAGGGGGCTGCGCAGCAGCAGCTGCACCAGCGAACGGGAAGAGACGGGAGACAAACAGCGGCGAAAAGCGCTGCGCCAGCGCGGCCCAGTGCCCCGAGCAGGCGGCGAGGTGCCACTGGTAACCGCGATGTGAGCGGCGAAGACGGTAGAGGCCGCGGAGCATCGGGTCGTGAGACTGTCACGTCCTCTCGTGCCCGTGACAGGCAGAGCTGGAGATGAGCGGCTTCAGCTCCGGCGGCACGATGTGAGAAGGGCGAAGAGGCGTGATAGCTAGTTATGGGGACCTGAATGAAAGGAAACTTTTCTGTTAAAAAATGGGAAGAGTAAGGTACTTTCCTCCACTCCCGAGGAACAGTCCCAGACCCATACAATCAAAGAGTGGGACAAGGAACGTCAGGGAGACTCATACTGCCAGCAAGCAGTCATGCACTGGGCATTGTAAGTCCCTATGTAAGTAGTCATCGGGGGCCTTGAGGTAGGATAAAAGGAAACGCTGGAAAGAACTGCTGAGTTTTCGGAGTTGGAATGGACCTCTATAGACCATCTAGTTCAACACCCCTGGCCCTAGTCACATCCGGTCCCAAAGCAGGACTGCCTACAGCACATTGCACAGGCCTGCATCCAGGCAGGGTTTGAGTGTCACCAGAGGAGAGTCTACAGCCTTTCTGGGAAGCCTGTTTAAGGCTTTTGTCACCTGGTCAAGAACTTTTTACTCCTATCTAAATGAAACCTCCTCTGATACAACTTGTGCCTGTTGCCCCTTGACCTGTCACCTGGAACTGCTGACAGTCTGGCACCTTTGGACCTACACCCACTATAGACATGAATAAGGTTTCAGTCTTCTTTAGGCTAAATACCCTGGCTCTCTTAAGTTTTCATTGTAGCAGAGGTGCTCCAGGCCCCCAGTCATCTTTGTTGTCCTCCACCAGACTCTCCAGTAGGTGCCAATCTGCAAGCATGTTCTGCAAACACATGTTCTGAAATTGAGTAAGGTCAATGAGATATATGACATGTTTTATTCTTAACCTGTTGGGAACTAGTTTCTAGAAATTAGAGTGAACACACAAATGAACTTCCTTTTTCAGCCCAAATTTCCCATTACTTGTGAAAACCAAAAAAACCCCAAATTAAAAGAGAACTAAACCCCAAAACAACCAACCATGGTGACTACTCGCTGAACAAAAATAGTGACTCTGTCAGGGGGTGAGTATCGTTCACTCTAGAGAGGATCAATGCTTCCACCCAGACAGAGCTACTGAACAGAGAAGTAGCTGTGCAGACTTCAACCTTGGTCTGCAGCAAAGGTCTTGAGCGTTCTGCTCAGGATAAGGCAAGGACAACGCAGGTCCTAAGAGGTGTGCCCAGGTAGATTATCTTTTGCAGAAGTTTACTGAACTGCAGGAGACTGTCAAAAGACTGAGAAGTATCAGGGAAGTAGAAAAGGAGATAGATAGCTGGTTTCAAGGGCAATCTGCATCAAACCCACAGCCCATAACCAGAAAGTCCCTAATTCTGCACCAGCACACCCAAGAAGGGGGACAGATAGCATTAGTGAGGAATGGCAACCTATGAAGGCAGTATCTAGAAGAAGGAAGAGTTCACCCTCAAAACCTGAGGTGTCTGGTTCTGCACAGCTCTGCAGACTGAGGGTGGAAATGAACCTGTGACTGGCAAGTTCTCTGACATGGGAAAGGCAGCCAAACCAGTTTCCCATTGTATAACAACCAGGGCAACCAAGAAAAAGCAACAGGTAAGAGTGGTGGGTGACTCTCTTCTGAGAGGCACTGAGGCACCCATTAGCCGCCCTAACCCACTGTCTAGAGAGGTATGCTGCTTATCAGGGGCCTGCATCAGGGGTGGAACAGATAGGTTACTTGACCTTGTACCATGAGAGCAGCATTGATAGAGCAGTGAATGACCTGAAGAAGAGGGATTACAAGGTACTGGGAGCAGCAGTGAAGGACTCAGGAGCACAAATTATCTTATCAGTAGAACCAGATAAAGGGAAGGGATTTGAAAGGGCCAGTAGAATAGGGAAAATCAATAAGAGGTTGGGGGAGTGGTGCTATGGACAGGGCTTTAGCTGTTTTAATTATGGGAATGTCTTTGGGAAACCTGGCCATCTAGGGCCTGAGGGGGTACATCTATGAGAAGAGGGAAAGATGTCCTTGGCCACAAGCTTTCAAATCGAGTAAGGAGGGATTTAAACTGGGTTTGTTGGGTGGGTGGGTAGGGGTGTGTGTGTGTGATTTGCACCCAATTCCTGGCAGTGGCCAATTATACCAATAGATACACTGGGTCTGGAAATAAATCGCAGGCCAGGAAGAGAATAAGTGATTTGAAGAACAACGGAACTCCAGTCAGTAAATCAGCCTCAATAGGAACCAGTCTTGAATGCCCATGCATGGAGCATGGGGAACAAGCAAGAA
>VZRI01007098.1:0-34334 GCA_013397515.1 Upupa epops | reverse complement strand
ACTTGTCGGGGGGGCTAGGGTGCAGGGGTACGGTTGGGGCAAGACGCAGAGAGCATTTGCTGCAAAGCACATGGAGGGATGCCTTTCGCTCCTGCAGCCTTCTCTAGCATGCAGGGTTTGGCAGAAATGGGCAGAGGTGTGGTAGCAATCTCCGACAGCAGTGGCCCATGAAACAGACCCTCTGCTACCACCCTCTGTGCCCAGAGTTTCCAGCCCAGGGTGGTGGTGGAGGGCAGTCAGGGCATTTCCTTTCCATCAGCTCCCTCACAGAACTACTTGACACACCTATGTCCTGTATGGTTCTTCATAGCACTGAATATGGTAGTGGGGTCCAAGTAAGGATATTATTTCCTTATTCATTTTCAACATAAGTTATAGGGCAAATGGCTACCAACTCAGTTAATATCTATATTGATAGATTTCCAGATTGTTTACACCATTCTATCACCTTTTGAAATCCACACAGGAATTTATGACCCCAGAGGGCACCAGGAAGGCAGTCTGAAATCCACCCTGATTTACAACCCTATCACCAGGGACTAAAGGTGCCAAGGGGAACTCCCCCTTGTCACTCTCCGGGGGAGCAATCGTGGCAACTGGGCGTGGAGGGGTAGCAGAGGCAGCTGTAGGCAGGAGGGCAGTGGGGGCAGCAGAGGGTGGAGGGCAACCGGGGCTGCCGAAGTTGGGGGAGCAACTGGGGCTGCTGGAGGCACAACCACGGAAGCACTACATGTCTGTGGAGTGGTACTACTACAACGACTACTACAACAACTATTACTACTACTACTTTGTAGTATTTTTGTGCAAAGTGATACACACTGGAATAACTTAGAAACTGTTAACCTATGTGTTTCATTGAATCACACTCATGGAGGTCAGTCATGGTAAGAGTACCTGAAATTTTAAGACATAAGAAATGAACTGTCAGGATAATTCTGGAAAGTGGCAGAAAGTATTGATGAGTTGATAACATTTTGTTGTAAATCACAGAATCACAGAATCAGTGAAGCTGGAAGGAACCTCAAGAGATCATCAAGTCCGGCCCACGTGCCAAAGACAGACTGCCTGTAAGGGCTGCATTCAGGTGGGATATGAGTAACTCCAGAGAAGAAGACTCCACAACCTCTCTGGGCAGC
The DNA here is from genome assembly GCA_013397515.1 of Upupa epops. Taxonomy (NCBI): domain Eukaryota; kingdom Metazoa; phylum Chordata; class Aves; order Bucerotiformes; family Upupidae; genus Upupa; species Upupa epops. The sequence goes on along the minus strand of VZRI01007098.1, from coordinate 33,198 downwards.
CTGTTCCAAGGCTTTATGACTCAGACCATAAAGAAGTTTCTCCTTACTTCTAAATTAAACTTCTTGTACTTCAGCTTGTTCTCAGTACTCCTTGTCACTGAATGCAACTGAAAACAATATGGCACCATCCTCCCTACATCCACCCTTCAGTTATATATAGATGTGGACCAGGTCTCCTCTAATTTTTGTCTTCTCAAGGCTAAACCGTCACAGCTATCTCAAGCTTTCCTCATAAGAGAGCCCAGGTGCCTCAAGCCTCCAGTCATCTTCATTGGCCTCTGCTGGACACTTTTCAGTAGTTCTTAGTGTCTCTTGAATGGAGGAGATCAAAATGGGATGTGGCCTCATCAGGGCAGAGCAGAGGGAGAGGATGACCTCTCTGTACCTCCTGGACACACACTTTTAATACAGCCCAGAATAACACTGTCATCCCTGGCAACAAAGGCAAACTGTCAACTCATGGTCAGCTTACATTCTACACTTAGCAAGATTGACATGTGGAAACAAACCCCCAATTCAGGAAGAGATAGAAGCAGCTATGTTTATTGCAGAGCTGGGCAACACTGGGAATCACTCTGCCTAATATATGCATCAAAAAGCGAGTTTGTTGTGGTTATGTTAGATGTTCTTCTACATAAACAAAGACATAATCATACATATACATTAAGTTTCTGAGATATGGGATGAGTTATTAAAATCGGTTCTAGAAACTTATTAACATAGGTCTCCTCCTTCTTGCACTTGTGCAGTAACACTTGGTGGTCGTGGGCCAGGGTCCCTGGGAGGAAAGCAGCAGTCTTCCTCAGTATGAACTCCTGACTTTTGGCAAGAAGATTGAGTTGTTATGAACCAGTAATCACAAAGTTGGCTTAAGCCTGCTTCTTACATACAAGGGTGATCCTCATCACAATAAAGTTCCATTTTTCAAAACGTCTCATGTCTTTGATATTGTCTAATTTCTACATAATAACATTACTTTTCCTTAACTACTAATTAATTAATGCTAAGGCTTACTTCATCTACTATATTGTCTAAACTCTGTATTTCAATCCTCTACATCAAGTCCCCCCCTTTTCTATATCCTTTGCAAATTCTTCTATTCTTAGATTACTCTGGTTTAGCTGAGGGTATATTGTCTTTCAGATAAAACATGGTCCTTTATCAGAGGAGATCACCACTGGTACCCCAAATCTTGGAATTATTTTCTGCAAAAGGAATTTGTTAACTTTCCATTCTTTGTTTGCTAGCAGGGGAAAGTTTCAGGCCATTCTGAAAAGCTGTCTGTGAGGACCAAAATGTATTGATACCCCCATTTTCTGGGGAGTTCAGAAAAGTCTATTTGCCAGTGTTGCCCATGGAAGTTTCCTCTGTCTGTCTGACCTATTTTAACTTTGTGACCTGTCCTTGGATTTGTCTGCAAAAAGATCTCACACTATTGGGTCACTTGCCTTGCTGTGGTATTTTAGACTTCTTGCAACCATGTGCTGGGGACAGATATTTATACAATGCCTCTACTCCCCAGTGGGGTTTTCTGTGCTCTGACGTAATTAAAGTCTACAATATCACAAATGACACGATGATTTTTCCCTGAGGGTAATGGCCTATCCTTCTTTTTCCATTTTGACCCTGAAATCTTGTTTAAACCTCTTATCTTCCTTTGAGTATTTGAGTCCCTCTTCTATTTCATCTATTTGGATCTTAACACCTGGAATCTAGGATTGTATACCCACTGAGCCCTCCTCCTCCTTCTTGTTTCTTGGTCTGCCATGGAATTTCCAATTTCATAAGGGGTTGCCTCCTGGTGTGCTTTACAATGCATGATGGCCACTTTCTCTGGTAGTTGAACTGCATCAAGAAGTCTCGGGATTTCTTCTGCATGTTTTATATGCTTTCCTTGAGTCAAGAAGTGTCTTCTCTCCCTCCACAGCTCCAGGAGCAAGAACAACTCCAAAAGCATATTTTGAGTCAGTCTATATGTTGATTTTCCTTCCTTTTGCCAGTTCTAAGGCCCTTGTGAGAGCTACTATTTCTGCCTTTTGGGCAGAAGTATTTGCCAGAAGAGATTTAGACTCTATTAAGTGGTCGGTGATTGTGACTGCATATCGAGCCTTTTGTTCACCTTATCGGACAAAGCTACTTCAATTTGTGTCATGTGTTACTGGCTCTCCTGTGGTCTCACTAAAGAAGGAAGCTGGGTTGACAATGTTAATATCAACAGTTTCTATATCATCCTGCTCTATCATGATTGCTTGATAGTTAAGGAATCACTGAGGGGATAGCCAATGTCTCCCTTTCATTTCCAATATTGTCGAAACTATGTGAGACTAGGACTGTTATCTTCTGTCCCAATGTAAACTTCCATTCTTATTGAACAGAATTATTGAATCAAAGCTTCTACAACTCTAAGACAACTAGGCCATTCTTTGCTCACCCCATCCAACTGTTTAGAAAAGTAGGACCAAGTAAAATGGCTACTCAAGGAAGTAAAAAAGGGCCTGTAAAGTTGACCTTGAATCCTTAGAGGACCCTCTCTGACATCTTCAACAGCTTCAGTGCAAAACTATTCAGAAAACAACAAAATGTTTAGAAAATTCACAGGCTGTGCCTGTGAGCACATCTAGCCACAGCACGTCTCCAGCATACTACTACCACCCACTTTGAGGCTACAGCAACATCAAACACAGAAGGATACAACAAAATCCCAGATGCTCTCTGTTTGCCAAAGACTTAGGAGATCAGTACTTGTAATCTCTCTTTCTTTTAGTAGAGGCTTCTCTCAAACTCTCTGTGGCAGAATATACAGGATCTTTGCGAGCCTGGTGGAGACAAAGCCAACATAGCACTGGGCAAATGGGGCCATACCTGTTATAGCAAATAGGCTTTTCGAGGTCTCATCCAAGGGCTTTCTACAGGCCTTATGCAGAGCCTCCATTTCTTCTCCCTTGTGGTTAGGCACCAAAAGAGGTAGAGAGTTAAGATCTCACCTCTGTCTGGCATCTTCAATGCAATCAAACTGTAGAAGAGGCTGTGGAGGAGGTGGTCTCTCTTCAGCCCAGTGCCAGTAGCTGTAATGAGTTGGTGCTGTCTTTCTATGTTTGAGCCCTCAGAGAAAAGGGGGAGGATTGCAGTTTCATCACCACCAAAAGCGTCTGGCAGGTGTGGACAGCAGCTCATCTCTTCAGCCTGCTGCTAGGAGCTAGGGCTAGCTGGCATTGGCCAGAGTCCAAAAAAGTCTACTCTCTCTGCATTCGAGTTCCCATGCATAAAAGGGCCATGGCTACCCCTGCAACAGAGGTTAACAGAGGTGGATCCAGATTTAGTCTCTTTCTGTGTTCTATGCTTCTATGGCAGGGGTTTTGCAGCCATTGCTCACCACCCTCACCCCCCTCCACCACCCCCACCCCCCCAAACAAGGGTGGGGAAGATCTCTTCTAGAAGAGCTCTCTGTCACTCAAGACATATTGGAAGGGAAGTAAAAGAATGGCAGGAAGAAGATGGTGAAGATAAAGAAGACCAAATAGCACGACGTGCATTCCCTTTTGTAAACTCTGTCCACTAATCACCTGTAAAGTCCAGACACTGGTGCTGGAGNGCCATGGCTACCCCTGCAACAGAGGTTAACAGAGGTGGATCCAGATTTAGTCTCTTTCTGTGTTCTATGCTTCTATGGCAGGGGGTTTGCAGCCATTGCTCCCCACCCTCACCCCCCTCCACCACCCCCACCCCCCCAAACAAGGGTGGGGAAGATCTCTTCTAGAAGAGCTCTCTGTCACTCAAGACATATTGGAAGGGAAGTAAAAGAATGGCAGGAAGAAGATGGTGAAGATAAAGAAGACCAAATAGCACGACGTGCATTCCCTTTTGTAAACTCTGTCCACTAATCACCTGTAAAGTCCAGACACTGGTGCTGGAGGTCTGCTAGGAAAGCTACCTCCAGCTTCAAAATAAAATGCTTTTTTGGCATAAAATCACCAGAATTATCACTTGAAAATTTGATAATTTTCAAACTGTAAGAGGATGTTATAGGCAGGTGGGCATTGATCTGTTTTCCCAGGCAGCTAGTGATAGGATGAAAGAGCATGGCCTGAAGCTGTGTTAGAGGAGGTTTAGGTTAGATATCTTCCAGCACACAAGGAGATACATCTCACTCACTGGAGTTAACTCCAGCAGGAGGAAGATGGGGCTGGGAGGAGTGGGATGAAGCAGTGTCCAGGAAAGAGTCTACACTAAAGTGATATTGGAAAAACACAATAAGGAGGGTTTTCCTGGTTTGGGAAGGGGGTCTCATCACTTTTTTCCCCTAGTATCACTTCTTCTCTCCCTGCTTTTCTAGAGGTTTGTGTAATAGTGTTTGGGGCTGCTGTTACAGATCTTGCCCACCACCAATCCACTCCCTTTTCCCTGTAGTAAGTAGCTGTTTCTCTCTCTTTATTTTTTTTCCCTCTGGCAACAGCATGTTGGCTCTGGGGATCACTCTTCTTTGGAAGGGTGGTGTTTATGTTAAGAAGCAGCCTGGACATCATTGCTTGTGAGGACCTAGCCTAACAAAAGGCAGAGAATAGTTGCCAGTTTCAAGGAGGTGACTGGGACTTTGTTCTCTTCTTTCACTTTTCCTACCTCTCTTTCTCTTTTACTTTCTTTTCCTTTTCTTCAGCTCACAACGAAGTCTTAATATTTGTAGTTCTGGTGTCTGTAACTGTGTTTATTCTCTTCCTTCTGGGTTTAAGGCAAGGATTTAGCTTCTGTACAGTTAAGCAACAAGTGTTAAACCATAATATTATTATTAGTTAAATTATTAATTAATAATACCTTTATTTCACTTCTTAAGTTGTCTTTGTTGTAGTTTGAGAGTCATCAAAGAAGCCATGGTTAAGAAGTTTCAAAGACAGATGCTTTCCTTAGCTCCAGTTACTCACACACTTCTGGAAATTCAAACCAATTACTGTCCAGTGAATAAATGTATTTTGGGGAAAGGAAATAGCTCTTGGACAAGTATCCTGTTTCCTGTGTGAGTTTTGAACTTTTATTTTGGGAGCCCAGAAGTCTGTGGAGGAGACTGCAAAACCATGGTGAAGTGCATGGAGGAAGACAGTTCCCTTTGTAGCCTATGAAGGACACAGGACAGAGCAGGGGACTAACCCTAAGGACCTGGAGTAGGCAACTTATCCTTAAAGGAACTGTTGGCTTTGAGTAAAGAAAGGTCCTCAAAGGACGTTTTGCGGACCTTTGAGGTCTGAAGTGGTCAAGCACTGGGATAAGCCTTGGCCTGTAGAAAACCCCCACAACAGCCAGAGAAAGCTCATGGAGGCATTGTCTCCTGTGTGAGTCTAACATGTAGCTGCAGCAAAAAGAACTTTGCAGGGTTTTGGGTTTTTTTTCACTTAAGCAGAAAGAGGTATCGGAGGTGGGCCCAGGCATGTAAGAACCATGTGATTGATCTCTATAGAGATGGTACTTTTTTTCCTCGAGTTGTTTGAATTACATATGCTTAGTTTCTCCCCACATCAAGCTTTTAATTTTTTATTTGTGACTTATAAGTGGCAAAAGAGTCCATCCTGTTGTTTTCAGTATAATGCGCTTTGCTAATTAACTAGCAAATTTGTCCCAGACCTGGTCAGTATGGCCATCGAAAAGCATACCTTTATCTCAAACTGTGAGATTTTTCAGTTTTACCTTTCTGTTTCCCACATCTTACCAGAGTGAGGACTGAGCAATTGACTGTGTTTTGTTTTGTTGCTTGCTGGAGTTGCACCATGACACCATTATAACATTCTAGTCCCTGAATCCCAGTTTTGGGACACTCATTGCATTGAATAGAAATAATGATACTTTGAGGTTCTGTGTTTCTGTGGTATATTAAAAATGTTTAATGATTTTATATCTGGAAAGACCCCATGGAGATCATGGTCCATGCAATTATGTCTCCTCTGTGGACATTGGAGTTTTAGATCTCTTATAACTTCCAGAAAAGTATATTTGAAAATCTGGTTACTTGTACATGTGGGGCTGAGCAGAGCCCACAGCCCAGGTATTGCCCATTTAGAGAAAACCTACTCTTCTCTGCAAAGAGAAGATGCTCTAAGATGACACAAAATCAAAAATGAAGTAGTTTTCTCAATCTATCCCCATTACAAAGAAGCACACTTTTTTTTTTTTTCTTAATGCAGCCTTGTCTGTTTGATCCCTTTTCCAGCCCAGGTAATGATAATTGGGACAGACTGTATTGATCCAGCTGGTTTTACTGTAGTTGCATACCCATCTTTATTTTCTAACCTATGTTTTATTTTCTTTCCTTCAAGTCTTCCCTACCACATTCAGAGTTTCTCAGGCAGAACCAATATGTGCAAGGTCACTCCTTTCCTTCATATTTTTGCTGCATGACTGAGAATAGCACAATCTATTTGCTACTTTCCCTGGTCAGTATTTTCAAAAGATTCAGACTTACACCTTTCAGTGGTTTAGCTCAGACACTTTTGTTGCCAGCAGTTATCTCATTTATGATTTGTAGGGTCTAGCATCATATATTCCCCATTTTCTTATATATAGTTAGAGGACACACGTGTATAATGTGTGTGTGAAGATATACAGCCCACATGTATAAATGTGAATACACATATACATAATGCTTGTATGCAAATATAAATTACAAAATCTCAGTGCCACAATGAAGGCAGCATTTTTTCAAGAGAATGTTGTGGAGGACTGGGGAGAGGAAAGACCCTTGATTCTCACGACAGTAACAGAACAACATGCAGGGTGCTCTGAGTTGCCACTCAAAAAGGACCCAAGAAGGGTGTTCTTTGGGCTGTCTGTGTCTGCAAAGGTATTTTTGATTCCACTTCAGGGTGAGGCTGGGTTTCTGAAGACTATCAGTGTATGCTCTTCTTTCCAATATGAAACGATTACAGTTTTCAAAACCTCAAAAAGTAGTCTGCTGATAGAATCCTTGATTACTGCAATTGAGAGATGGGACACAGCTTGATGCAAGCAAGATGTCTATTTAATCATACTACAAGCATATATTTATACTGGTTACAAGCATGGTATCCCTAGCTGGTTGGTTCTTACAATACCTGAGGCAATCACAGATAGGCTAATACAGAAAGCATTCTTTCTTTAAACATTTACTTCTCCTAACATTAGCAGTTCCTCTTATCTACACAGTCTTTTTCCACAAACACAAAAGACTTGTGACCACCTGCAGTAGTTAGCACTTATTGTTTCTCTTATCCTTCCCAAGGTCTGTGCCGACCAGTTTCAGTGTATTCTGCTTCATCAATTGATCTGTACTGGGTGTTTTCTTAAGGGCAGTCAAATCCTGCCCTACATCTTCCCCTTCCTGTTGCACAAAAAGAACATCTTATTGAGCATGATACTAACTTTTGTAAACGTTGTTACAGACATGGTAAAAAGAGTAATAATAAAATAAAAACAGCAAAAGCATATACAATAGTCTTTATAAGACTCCTTAACCATCCCGTCAGCCCCCATCTCCCAAAAAGTTTATCTAGCCAATCCCAACTGTCACTCTGATGGAGTTTGGAGACTCCTATCTTGAGCTGTTGGATACTTGCATGAATAGATTCTGAGTGATCAGAAAGATTCATACAACACATACTTTCAAAATCTTCACACCCATGACCCTGTGCCAAAAGCAAAAAATCTATCGCAGCTCTATTGTGTAGAGTAGCATGTCGCACACTATCTATGTCTAATAAAAGTCTAGAAAGAGCATTGCTAGTAGCGTTCATTTGGTTTTTCGCAACCCAGCAGCCAAACTTATCTAATGTTGCTAGTGCTTTTGCAGCCGCAGCCCCTGGTAACAAAAAAAAAGTGGCAAAGCATTGGTCAAAAGGCCAAAACTCCACATTGTCATCACACTCAGTGGTATGTGTGTGGACACTTCGTCGTGCCCTGTGGGAGAGGTGGTGTTGCAAAATCATGGACGTATTGGGGGTTAAAACTGATAAGCGTCCAAGAGTACATGGTCCTCCTTTTATATGAGAGGAGATCATGGGCCAGGCCCTGTCCCCACAAATAAAAAATATTCCTGGTGGTAGTAAAAGGGGAACATTGCCAGGCCTAGACAAATTTGTTTCTGTATAATTACACCAAATAGTAGCATTTCTAAAAATAAGGTGGATGGGTGAAACATCCCATGCCTTAGATTGATTTTTTCCAGTCTTGTTTAAGGACAGTCCATATGGCAGGTACTAGGTTTGTCCTGGTACACTCTGAGTCACTGATTACAGCCTCTCGTGCTTTTCAGCATTCAATCTCAAGGATCCTGATTTTCCTCAGGAATTTCATCAAATTGTTGATTGGGAGACTAATCCTGGTTTTCACTAGATGATTGATGTAAAGATTCATGGAAGGGTCTCACATTCTTTGCTGAGATCCATCAGGTGCCTCTCTCTGTAGAGACACAAACATAACCTCTACCCCATGTAACAAGAGGATAAGGTCCCATGATCTTACCTGTTTCTGGGTCGCAGACTAATACTGGGGCTTTGACTCATGCCTCAAGTGACACAGCTGTATTAAAATGTTGAATGGTAGGAGCATTGTTATGTAATAGAGAACAGTCTAAAAAATTAAAAACATACAAGGCTTTCTGTAACCTCTCCTCAGGAGTGACAGCCCCTGTGAAGGCCCCTATTCCCCCTTTCTGTTATTGTAACAAGCATTTTAATGATTGGTGTGAGCATTGTGAAAAAAGGAATGTCTAAGTTTAGCCTATGCCAAGCGATCTGGTAACACTTGTACTGGTAATGTAAGCATGTCAGCTTGTCGATTCCCTTCTGCAATAAAACCAGGTAAAGTGTGTGACCTGACATGCATGACAAAATAGGGATGAGGGCGAGAGTCCAAGAGAAAAATAAGTTCCTGCTACAAAACAAATAGTTTAGAATGTGGGACATCAATTAATACAGATGCTCCAGCCCGTTCGACAATCCCTGCAACATAAACTGAGTCAGTGATCATATTAAGAGGTGTAGACTATCTTCGAAAGACTAGGCAACTGTGGCCAGTTCCACTATCTGAGGAGAACCTAGTATAGTCTCTATATCTGAGTTCCATCGTCCATGCTGATTATCCCACCATAGGATAACCGATTTATGTGACTTTCCAGAGCCATCCATGAATACAACCCTTGCAAGGGCTGATTGCTTCTTTTTGGTCTGGACATGAGATGGAAGTCAGCGCTGAACAGCTTATGAGAAGGTGGATGAGAGGTTAGTTGACTTATATAGCCAGCTATTGCTATACCAAAGGTGTCTCATTGTTGACAAAGCCACTGCAAGTAAATATTTGCTACAGGTAAACAAATACAGGCAAATTCCATACCTGACAGGGTTAATAGATGTTGCCGGGCCCTAATGATCAAAAATGCAAACATCTCATGTTGTGTTGAAATAGCCTTTGCAGATTGATTTGGTAAAAAAAAACATTCAATGATCAATAGTGGGTCTGATTTCTGAAGACCCCTTTGAAAAATTAACGCATGAGGTTGTCAATGGGGATTCAGAATAATTAGGTAAAAAGGTAATTTGGGACCCCAGCGATGTGCCTGTCTGAGACTAATCGCTGTAACAACCTTTTGCAGAGAGTCAATGGCCTCTGGGCCAAGATTGAGGGGGGAATGCAAATCAGTGTTCCCATTAAGTAATTTGAATAAAGGATCTAAGTCCACATTAAAAATTCCCAACAGTGATCGGACCCAACAGCTTTTGTACATCATGTAAGTTTTGTACGTTTGTCTGTATCTGTAAAGGTTGGGGGGTTATAGTCTGAGGCCTAATGCGCCAGCCTAAATATTGCCATGGGGCTATCTTTTGAACCTTCTCCTGCCCTACATTTGATTTTAAGACAGATAGACAAGGTTGTAGATTGTAGTTTCTTTAAAATTTTTTTTTCTTCTCTATGACAGCATATAATTCATCTTCAGAACCAACAATTCCTGTGTAACCAATAGTGCTGCACTTCTAGCACTTTGAATATACCTAATAACAGGGAGTGCGATACACATATTTGTGAATAGGATTTGCTACCGAAAAATAAGTACTTTCAGCCTCACATGGTTGCAGTTTTTATTTAGATCTTCGTTAAGTGTTATCAAATTAAAGGCCATACTTAGAAAAAAGCTGGAAAAATGTAGAATCACAGAATGGATTAGGTTGGACTTGACCTCAAACATCATAGAATCATCATAGAATCATCATAGAATCATCACAGAAACATTAGAGATTGGAAGGGACCTTGAAGCATCATCCAGTCCAAGCCCCCTGCCACAGCAGGATCACCTAGACCAAGTCGCACAAGAACACATCTAGGAGGATCATGAATGTCTCCAGAGACTCCCCTGGGCAGCCTATTCAAATGCTCTGACCCCCTTACTGTGAAGAAGTTTCTTCTGACATTTATAAGGAACCTCCTATGTTCCAGCTTGCACCCATTGCCCCTTGTCCTATCACCAGATGACATTGAGAAGAGCCTGGATCCATCCTCCTGACACCCACTCCTCACATATTTGTAGACATTAATGAGGTCACCCCTCAGCTTCCTCTTCTCCAAGCTCAAGAGACCCAGCTCCCTCAGTCTTTCTTCATAAGGTAGCTGTTCTGCTTCCTTCACCACCTTTGTTTCTCCATGCTGGACACCCTCCAGCAGCTCTGTGTCCTTCTTGAACTTCAGGGGCCCAGAACTGGATACAACACTCCAGATGCGGTCTCACTAGTTCAGTGTAGAAGGGGAGAACAATCTATCTCCAGATCTGCTAACCACCCTAGTTCTGATCCCACCCCCCAAGGATGCTGTTGGCCCTCTTAACCACAAAAGCACATTGCTGGCTCGTAGTCACCCTACTGTCCACTAGGACCCCCAGGTCCCTTTCTCTTACACTGCTGTCCGGTAGGTCAGTCCCCAACCTATACTGGTACCTGGGGTTGTTCTTCCCCAGAGGCAGGACTCTACACATACCCTTGTACCTCATTAAATTTCTCTCTGCCCAGCCCTCTAGCCTGTCCAGGTCTGAATGGCAGCACAGTCTGCTGGCATGTCAGTGAAACCACCCAGCTCTTTGTCATCAGCAAACTTTCTGACAATTCACCCTAATCCCTCATCCAAGTCATTAATGAATAGATTGAAGAGGACTGGTCCCAGTACTGATCCTTGGGGGACCCCACTAGATACAGGCTTCCAACTAGACTCTGTCCCTTTAACCACTACTCTCTGGCTTCTATCCTGCAGCAAGTTGATGATCCACCTCACTACCCAATCATTGAGTCTACACTACCTCAGTTTGGCTGTGAGGATGCTGTGTGAGACTGTGTCAAATGCCTTACTGAACTCAAGATAGAACACATCCACTGCTCTGCCATCATCTATCCATCTATCCACCTGGTTTTGCCCTCAGAAAAGGCTATCACGTTGGTCAAGCATGACTTCCCCTTGGTGAAGCCATACTGACTGTCCCTAACGACCCTCTTGTGCCTGATGTGCCTAGAGATAGCATGCAGGACAAATTGTTCATTACCTTTCCTGGAATGGAGGTGAGGCTGACTGGTCTATAGTTACCTGGGTCCTCTTTCTTACTCTTTTTGAAGATCGGAGTGACATTTGCTAACCTCCAGTCCCCAGCCAATTTCTTATTTACCAGGTTGTCCATCATGTCTCTCTTTTTTAAAGGTAAGGATGCAGTGCAGGACAATGTCAAACACCCTGTACAAGTCTAGGTAGATGACTTCAGTTGCTCTACCTTACTCCAATTTGTCACAGAATACCACCAGATATTTTCATGTTCCTTAGTGTTGTTTCCAGGAGGATCTGCTCCATTGTCTTGCCGTGCAAAGATGTGGAACTAACTGGCCTGTAGTTCCTTACAACAACCTTTTTCCCTTTCAAAAAATTGAGGTTATATTTCCCCTTTTCCAGTTGACAGGAACTTAACCAGACTACCATGATTTCTCAGTGTGATGTGGCCTAGCAACTTCACCCACCAATTCACTTAGCACCTGTGCATGTACACAGTCAGGTCCCATGGACTTGTGAACCATCAGGTTCTTCATATAGTCACAAACCTGATCTGCCCTTTCCTTCTCTCCCAGTACCAGCTTGTCAATTCTGTGACATGGATGCTGTGGTTTGAGTGCTTTATGGACAAGACTGAAGAAAAACATCATCGCATACCTCAGCATTCTCCATATCTCAGCTATCAAGTTCACCTGTGGAGGCCCACATTTTCCCTAGTTTTCCTTTTTTCACCTATGTGGCTATGGAATATTTTATCATTGCCTTTGATGTCCCTGGGCAGTTTGGCTTGTCTAACTTGATCCCTGACTGTATGGATACTACCTCTATACTCTTTCCAGGATTTGTGTGTTCCCTTTTACCCTCTATAGGCTTTCTGCTTGTGGCTAAATTTGTTAGAGTTCCTTGTTCATCCAAACAGGCCTCCTGGCATTTTTGCCCAACTTTCTTTTGTAGGGATGTAGTGCAGTTGGTCTTGGTGGAGATGGTCTCCAAAACTTAGCCAGCTTTCTCAGGCACCCAGTCCCTCCAGGATTTTATCTCATTGCACTCTACCAAAGATGTCCTTGAAGAGGCTATAGTCCACACTCTTGAAGTCCAGAGTATCAAATTTGCTGGTTACCCTTCTCATTACTCTAATGACCTTGTACTCTACCATCTCATGATCACTGCACTCAAGGCTGCCCGAGTTTTATACTTCATCAGTCCCACCTTGTTGGTGAGTACAATGGCCAATGTAGCATTTCTCTTCACTGACTCTTCTAACGCTTGAAGGAGGAAGCTGTCACCACTGCACTCCTGAAATCTCCTTGATTGCTTAAGCCCTGCTATACAGATGCCAAATTATTCTGCTGTCCACGGGTCCAACAAATGGTGGCTCAAGTCTCACAACATATGAACATGAAACCACTCCCATCTCTGTATAAAGGACTTCGTTCTCTTGGTCTTCCTGGTTAGGGGGCCTGTGGCAGACTTCTACTCTAATGTAAACCACCCTCCCTTTTACCCTGACCCATAAGCTCTCAGTTGTTTCCTCATCTACCCCAAGGTGGACTTCCACACACACTAGCTGGTCATTGACATAGAGGTAAACACCCCCTCCTTTTCTCCCCTGCTTCTTGTTCTTTAAGAGCTTACACCCATTCATTCCAGCTCTCCAGCTATAGAAGTCATCCTATCCATAATGCCAACACATGTGCACATCTCTGACTCTTCTAATTTATTGTCCATGCTATGTGCATTGCCCTGTAAGCATTTGAGTTTGCTTACAGGTCGATTTCTCCTGCACTTCCCTGTCTTTTCTTATGGTTTCAGAAGTCCTTTTCTCCTCTCCACAGGTCCCATCTACAGAGATTCAGAGACTCCTGTTTATGTTTCATTCACCAGTGTTGACGTACCTCAGCTGGGCCTTCATCCTCACCCTCATTCATCACTCACAGGCTCAGAATCAGAGACCCCTGTATACGATCCCTATCCCACTTCAAGCACAGCTTAAAGCCCTCTAACTGAGCCCTGCCAACCCATGAGAGAGAACCTATCCCCTTCTGAATCCCATCAGATGCCAACAGGCCTAGTGCCCTGTAAATCTCTCCATGATTAAAGATCTGAAATTACTCTGGTGACACCAGTCTCCTAAGCCATGTGTTAATGTGATGTGTTCTGCTGTTCTTTTCAGGACTTTTCCTTGCCACTGCAGGAATTGAGGATAACACTACCTGTGCTCCTCGTCCTTCTGCAAATTGCCCTAGTGCTCTAAAAACATTTTAGATTGCAGTAGCAGGTAGCAATTGAGGGACCAGCTCAGACTTCGTAGCTTCCTAGTAACATCCCTAACCCATGCCCCTGTGCTCTTGAACTCGAAGGAGGTGGTGTTTGAGAAGTAAACTGTCTCATAAACATAGCCTTTCCACCTCAAGAAATCTTCCTAAATACTGTATTTTGCCATGACATAAGTTTTTTACTTTTATTGACTAGAAAGCTGTTATTGCAGAAAACATGTTTTATTGATTTCAAACCACATTTCTCCATAAATAAAATCACATCATGACTATGTTTTATTCTAGACAATTAAATTTAAAAAATCATCTATTTGGTAGAATAGTCAAGTACTTGAGTATTTTTCATATTGCATTGTGTGATGCTAACAGTGTTGGCTGGACATGTTTTACATGTTTGCATACAAAGAGTATAAAAAAAACCCCAAAATTAAACTTCTTTCTACTTATCACTGTATCAGCTCAATCTTTACCATTGTTCTTCTATCAGAAGCCTAGAATTCATAGCATGGTGTTAGTGTACTTCACCTTTTTTCTTTATGAGAAAATAAATGTTCCTTAAACTTAGAAATGCTAGCACTAAGGTAACAATACAGCAGACAAGTTGTTCATTATTCACAGTCAAGATACGTGCTTAAGGAAAGAAACGCAGAAATGAAACAGTGGTTTCTGATGCAGAGGACATCAAACCACATTTGTTGTGACCTTATATTGAATGTGAAGCATGATCTGCTGTATATCCCTTGTGCAGATCTATTTCAAAAATAGTGAAATTCTTTCACAAAATTCATAAGAACTTTTCTTAGTTGCGTAATTATTTAAAATTAGTTTTAACTCAGTCAAACATAGATTTTTTTAAACTTTATTTGTCTAAGAATCAGTTCAATCTAATCTACCACTTCACTTTTGTTTAAGGTGACTTCAATATATAAAACAGAAAGCAAAAGAGCCAGAACAGGAAATTATAAAATGCTATTAGATGGAGTACAGTTCAACAATATTTAGTTTGCAATACAAGCAAACAGTAAGAAGAGAAGAAAAACCTTCAAATGGATGTCTTTTTATTCTAAAGATGACAGATATTTCAGATTAAGTAATTCAGTCCCTAAAAGTCCCTGCTGTTCTTTCCAAAATGTAAAGAGAATTTACAGGATTGAAGTGTAGCCTACAATTTGATTTCAGCTGTAGCCCTTTGTGTGTGACTGATGTTTACTGATACAAGTAAAGACAATGCTCTCTAGGCCTACATTGACTAAAGTACAAAGAGACATGTTAGAACACTACACTCTGCAAGTTGCAAGTACTTTGAAATATTCATTGGACACTTCAAGGGTTGATTTATTTTTTTCCAAATCAAAGTGCTTTGGTTGTTGTAAATTATTTCCAGACCTAGCAAAAATGTATTTGCTAACACAAACTTTTCCTTCTCTAATGTTATTCATTGAAATTAACAAAATATAATTTGCAGTATGTTAAGTGTTATATCATTATATTCAATAGCATCATAATTTTTGCACAAATATGTATTATTGTATGATTAAAGCACAGTAGTTTACAAACTAGTTGTCTCATAGAATCATCTTTTTATTAATTAATATTAGATAGGATAACATCATTATATAAACCCAAAATAATTTTTTCATGTAGACATAACTGTACAATTTATGTGTCAAATATTTGCGTACAAGCAGCTAGGTTGGCAGGTAAAGATGATAGCTCTTTGCTTTTCAGAGCTAAAACACAGACAGTTTTTATACTTTTCTGCAGAACAACAACTACAACAGAGAGCTTTAGTGCAATTTGTATCTGCTATTACTTTGCTGGAATACCAGCAAAATGTCACAACATGGACACGTAAAAGAGTCTGTTTTAGTACAGACCATCTTGGCTAATCCAGGTGTGCGTAAAGTTTGTGGTGCACACCATGTATGAACCTACATGTTGCAGAACATATTTCCACAAAACCTAAGAACCTCATTTTATTTCCCCTGCTGTTTTCAACATGGCAATCATCAGTCCAAACAGACAGCTTCTCCTCTATACCTCCCTTTCTAAGTAAGTCTGAATTCAATAAACTAGTAACTTTGAATGGGCTAAAAGTATTGCAAGGTTTAAATGAGAATATTTGAGTCAAAATTACGACCTTGGAATTTCCTAGAGAAGTAAAGTTAATGTTAGATTAAGATCAAACAATATTAATGTTACAGTAACAGCTAGATGAAAGAAAATATGCATGCAAGTAGGTACCCAAAATCCTGGTCAAATCTGTTATGGACTGATTCAGCCTTGGTGTATAAGAAATGCCCTGTGAAACATACTAAGAAAATGGTCTGAATTCACAAAAAAGAATTCTAGGATTGTAATGAATAGATCGTTTTTGTGGACACCAACCAATACTCCATGTCAGGAACTGGCAATCTGCTCTTTTTATAATACTCATTTGATGACCAGGATATTCAGAGCCAGTCATATTCTTATCACTACTCTGTCAGTGAAAATAATAACAAATTTCAGAATCTTCAAAACTTGGGTGTTTTTTTTTTCTTTTCACTTACTACCAAAGACTTTGAGTCTTTGAGTTCTAACAAAATCACTAAAAGGCAAAACCAATACAGCCCATAATACTGTGTTCACTAAGTTAAGATAAACTTGTTGCCATCCATTACAATTAGAATATCAGAAACATTTTTCAATTTACATAACTATTTATAGATCATATTATTGCATGATTCTTTATCTTAGTAGCTGGCTCTTGTCTTTTTGAGACACATATTATAACTTCATTTAGAAGTAGTTGACTGCCTAAATTAAATGTAGCTGATTCCATCAATAATATTGCAAAAAATTAATCCAAAACTCTGAATACTGACAGAAAAAACCATGCATAATCCTATCCAAACTTGAATGTCTTTGATATATATAATAGACTGGATTTTGTTTCAAGATTTACCAAATAAGTATTCTTTACAAAACTAATAATCTGCTTATCTCCAAATTTGTCATTTTTGTTATAAATTCAGCTGTTGTTATTCTAAATACAATTCCTTACTTTTCACATTCAAAAACAATAGCCTCCACACACAAATTAATGTCATTAATAAAAAACATTTCTTTGCCTTTCACTTGTCTAGAATCTGGTGATGTGAACATCTGTAATATGCTGGCAATGCAATGAAAGTGGTTAAATAAATTATTTGATGAAAAATATTAAAACTGTAGACTATTTTAAAGAGTTAATTTAGATGAGACTTTCCTATATAGGAAAAATCTAGCTGTGGGAAGCAAATTTAGAGCACACAGTATTCCAAAGATTTGCAAACAAATTCTTTATTCTCCCCTCAATGACTAGGTGAATAGTACATGTATATGTGTTCAAGCGTTTCCACAAACTAGTTTGCACTGAAATAAGACTTTTTCTTTCACATAATTTTTCAAGAAGTACTGTGTTTGAGCTTGTATTTCTCCTCTACTTTTCATATACATCCTCATTCAAATTTGGTTTTTGCTTGGAATGGCCATGGCAAGTCTTTCTGTTTTCTCACATCACATTTTCTGACAGTTTTCTTTACTGTTGTATGGCTTTTGGAATCCTTTCCCATGTCCACAGCCTTGTTTTTTTAACGCAAGTGAGAGAAAACAAACTATAAATAGCAATGTATACCAAGTTTGTAAGATATTTGTTTCTATATTGAAGCATATCTATTTCTGAACTGATGTGAAGGAACTTCTAAAGACTAGTTAAATAACATAAAACATGTGTCATGGTTTCTGGTATTGTGCTTTTCTGAATGGAAACAACTTAAGACAGGGTATATACTGGTCTCCCTTGGACCCCTCCCCCCCTGTGGCTGCTGTAGTTCCAGCCTCTGGTTGGGATGCATCTGTCGCAGGAGCCCAGCTGCATGGCCTCCCCTATTTAGCCAGGGGTGAGAGGCCTTGAAGTAGGACTTTATTTGACCCATCCATGTCGGCAGCAGTTGAGCTGTGTGTGTGGCCTCATGGGACATGCTGACTGAAGAGGTGGTGGCTGCTCACAGTGGCTGACGTTGGTTCACTATACACTACACTATTTCCACTGCCAAATAGGCAGTGGAAAGCAAAAGACCAGCAACAAGACAATCATTATCCTGGAGACTTCAGGACTGGTAAGCAACAGCCTCCTGCCCCCCCACACTGCCTGTAACATGGGGAAGAGCGCCCCCAAGCCCTGGGGAGCCGGCTGATGCTGATGCTGCAGTCCTGGCTGCTGGCACCATCCTAGCTTTATTTTGGCCACAGGATGGAGAAGCTGTGTCACAGATGTGAATGAGAAACTACAAAATGCTGGAATAAGTGGGAGAAAGAGGCACTAGGGGCATTTTGATGTTTTCATTAATTGTTTGGCTGGACTGTGCATGCTGAAGAAGCCATAGGGCTTTGTGATTCTTGAATTGCCAAGAGACTAGGGGTGAAGTGTATGCAGCTGCATTTGAGTGCCCACTGTGTGCGGATCTGTCTCGGCCTGTCTTCAGGCCATGCCACATGTTGTCCTGAGGACTTCATTAAAATCAGGAAGTGAGGGAGTGTAGATGGTTTTAATCCACTGAGCCTGGCAAGAACCTGGGAGGGAGCATCTGCCCCAGGGATGGACTTGATCATCCATTTATCTGCAGTGTATGCCCCCCCCGCCAGGGAATCCCCTGGCTGATGCTAAAGACCACTATGTAGTTCTCTCCTATCTTCTCAGAATGGTACAGTGATGCAATTCCTGTTTGTTTGTTCACTTGTTTGGGGTTTTTCCTTTTTTTGGGGTGTGAGTCCAATAAAATCTTTCCTTTTCCCCAAAATTGTTTCATTGCCTGGTAAATACTACCCATGAGCCAGCTGGAGTGCTTAAGACAAACAAGATAATGTTTTTTTGTCAGGATCTTGCTGAATACATATTACTGACCACTCATCAAATGGTTATCAAGATGAATTTGTGTCTTATAGTCAGATGCTCTTTTATAGCCTCAGTACTTCTATCTGAGGATAAAATCGCAGAACAATTATCCATTACCCCTTTCAACAACTAGAACATACAGTAACTACAGTTATCCTGGATCTATTTCCCTCTTTTCTTACATAACTGAAATTCACAGTTGTTGAGAGTCACTTTAAGTGGGTGAAGCTGCTCTTTAGTAATCCAGGTTTTCAAAAGAGTTATGACTTAAACAAAATGTCTTTGCAAAGTGTTTCTAAATATACTATTAATTTATTTGACTAATAAACTATGATGTTAGGATTAATAAATTTATTATCTGAATTAAATTTTCTTTAGAATGCCCTGGACTTCCCACCCATGTTCACTCACAAGTTTTCTTTACTCTATGGCTCTGCCTGCAGACAGAGCTCCATTGAAGCTATTGTGTTTCAGTCCTTATTATTTTACAGTCTTCTATTTTTCTGTCTATCTCAGCAAATGGCAGCCAGTCTATAACACCAAAACAGTATCTTTTTTGATTATCCAGGACTTCCTATTGGTCAGGTTCTAACACTCAAACTCTCACAAGTTAGTTTGGTTCATCAAGATCTTATATGCGGAATTTCCCCATGCTGCTTTTACAAACAGTCTTTAGTACACTTTTGCACTTCATTGTCCTTATTCTGCTAGCATTTCATTTTGATTTTTCCTATGGGAGAAAACATGTTCAGGTTGGGAGAGAACATGTTTGGGCTTGAAACATGGCTCTGTCTTTGAGGATGTTAACCAGATATTATGGCCAAATAGGATTAAGACAAACAAGTATGTTAATGCTTTTGTACCCAATGGTAAAAGGCCAAATGTATGGACAGTCCTCTGATCTGTGTATAAAAGAAGTGTAGGTTTGCTTAATAAACTGTCTTTGCTGGATCAAGTTGTGGAGTCCTTGCCCTTCGTTGCCATATTTTCTGTACCATTGGTAACTTTTACTCAGACAGATCTATTCAAAGTTTTGCTGTGCAGATTATTCTTGGAAAACATATTTTTTATCATATCTGTCTCATAGAATCCCCTCATTTTATATCAATCAAACACTGCTTACCTTAACTTTTGAGATATTTCCATTAGTTCTACCCATTCCCCTTGTATAATCTTCACTATTGAGTTATTAAGTCCAGCCTCCACATCCTATTGCTTGTGTTGAACAATAAAAAGTCACCAGGACCAGATAGTATTCACCTAAGAGCTTTAAAGGAACTCAAGGATTAAATAGCCAAGCTACTAACAGAAGCGTGTTATCTTTCATTTAAAACTGTCAATGTCATAGGAATAGATGGTGGCCAGCATGGTAAAATAAATCTTTAGAGAGTCATAGGGAAGATCTGGGTATTACACAACATGAAGCCTGATGTGTACATCATACAGAACAGTAGGAATTATTCTAAAGAATAATTGTAAGTCGTTTGAATAAACAAGGTGTGTAGAAGCAACACAATGTGGCTTTTATACAGGAAAATAAAGTTTCAGAATTACAATTTCTTAAAAGAGACACCGTAAACAGATAAAAGATAGTTCAGTTGGTATTCATAAAAACCCTCATTGATATCTGATAAAGAAACTCTTGGAATATAAGTAAATATTTTTCTACATATACATAACATAATAAAAGAAAAGAAAAAGTACCAAATGACTCACTAGTAAAATCCCACAGAAGTCTGTGTTGCTCAACATATTTACAAGTGATCTAGAAAAGCACCAATTATGTGGTCTTCCAACCTGGTAAGACTAAAAGCTCTGTGAAAGTCTGAGCAATAATGCAAAATGACAAAAGAAATTCAAGACAGACAAATGCAAAGTATGGGAGAGAAGTACAGGAGAAACATTATGAAACAGGTTGGGAATTTTTTGTAAATGCTGAGCAGAAACATTTTATATAAACTAATTTTCAAAAATGTTGATCCAATACTTCATAGACTGCTAGGAGTAAGTCACTAGGAGAATATGCAGAGAAAAACAGAAAAATCTCTCTATGCCTTTCTGAATATATCTGCATATGTGGTTCTTGTAATTGTTGAATGATATTCATAGTCCTATCTTCCCCATAATGAAAGAGCTATGGTAGAACAGGAAAAGTGGTACAGAAAGGTAACAATGACTGTAAAAATTACACACAAAGCAGTTTTTGTATAAAGACTCTTCAACTATGGAAGACGGGTGCAAAATCTGGAAAGGTCTGATAGGAAATTTCTCTTCTAGTACAAGAATGAGCCATAATAAATTATATTGACTTGTTTAAAGCTAAATCAAGATGGCACTTCTGAAAGCTAAGCTGTGGGAACATTGTGAGAGTTCAGAATGTTCAGATGTTCAAATAGATATTAGTAAGTCAAACAAAGAAACATAATTTCAAGCATTCTCAGGTAAGATTTCTCCTGCAAAATTCCTTCCCAGAGTCTGGGTGAGTAGTCACAGGAAATTAATATAGAGCATTTGCTCTGTTCTTATAGTCATCCTTACTGAACACTAAGACATTGTATTGGTCTTAGTATGGTCATTCCAGCATTATTAATTGTTCAGGGAAGTCCTTCAAACTTCAACCATGACTCTATGATCATCCTATTCCTGACTTGGGGAGATCTTGTGCATGTACACTGATGAGGCCAACTAAGGATCTTTCCCTAAATCTCTGCTCTTCCACCACCATTCAAAAGAACATGACAGACAGCAGTTTATGTACTGACCAGGTATGATGACCTAATCCTTTGACTTCCACTAACTCATCTGCCTTTTTTTATACTTAGATTTTGAACCCTTTTAAGTAGTGTTTTCTGATTGATCTTGTGCAGCACCAGGGAACAAGAGATGGTGGCCTCTGACTACAGATTCTAAAAGTGTGACCATTGCAATAATTTTTTCAACAATATCAGAAACAAACTTTTGTGTGTGGAATTTACAGTTCCAAGTCACCTAGGATTCACTGAACTGGAGGTGAGAATAAGCTAAGCAGCTACTTTCATGATAAAATTGCATCAGCACACTTATAAAAAGGCACTCAATCTTTCTTCAGTCCGTGGAGATGTACATTTAGGCGAATTTTAGGCCATTCACAAAGACTTCTGTAGAACAGAGAGGCAAGTGCTTGTTTTTATTTACAATGCTGAGCTATCCTGATAGCGTTCATACACGTATTTAGTTGTGCTTATGTTGCATTCTAAAGAGTGCCTAATGGAATAAAATTTGCCAAAAATTCCTAGGTCACTTTATTCAATAAAAATAAGGTTATTAAGGTGAAAGACTTCTTTTAAAACAAACATTTATTCAACTTCAAATTACTCATTTCAGAACTTGCTATATGCATAAGAATAGAAGGGGGAAAAGCTGCTCTAGATTCTTTCAGATTCTATTAGAACTGTAATAGCGTACTTCCATTATACCTTTTCATGTGTATTTCAATCAACATGTCACTTAGCTGCTGCTCCTGAAGTGCACTTAATATTTTCATTAAAATCAATAAAGCCAAGAAATGACAAGGGTGCAGATGGATGTAAGCAATTAAACTTCTCCTATATGTATTGTTCACTAGCAGTTGAAAAAAAGACGCTTCATTCAACACTTGTTCCTATCCTTTTGAATGGCAGCTAACAGAAATCCACTTAGCCAGCTTTTGTCTGCTTATTTTGCTGACAGATGATGTGAAGAAGTAGGCAGTTATAGGGCCAGTAATTCAGAATTAATTTTCCCTTCAAACGAGTGATGTGGACAACTGAGTGCAGTAATGGTACCTGCTCAGAATTCAGGGGGTAAATAAGATAATTTGAGATGATGGGACAGAAAGAAAAGCTCTTTAAAGGTTTGCTTCTCACATGGCTCTCAAAGGCACATTCACTAGCACTTTTTATCCACCTCCAATGAAAGTCAGAAGAGTTAATCATTGAAGCATTAGCCTGATGTACCTTTTGTGTGTGGTAGGATTTGAAAGCAAGCAAATTAAATAAGAGAATGAAGATTTTGCCCCACCCCTATATTAAAGATATGTGATTGTGAAAGCACTTAAGCCACACAGCAATTGTTTATCAATCATATTTTCAGAACATGCTGCAAATTATAGGGAGCTGATGGCTGTACTTGAGGCTACATATTTGCATAAAGTGAAGTCATATGTTCAATCATCCATCAACATTATTTTATCCTTTTACTTGTGCAGCACTAATCAGAGTGGACCTCATTACTAGGAAAAAAATGAGGTGTGAAAAGCTCCACTGGTTACAAAGGAGCCAAAGCCAATGATGTGTACAGGTTTATAGAGAAACTGGAAGCCAGAGGTCAGTTTTCACTGCTCCAGATGTACTGCTAATGTTGACCACACACCAATAAAGAATCATGGGAATATCTAAAACCTTTTGAGCAAATTGAACATAAGGGTAGATATGCCTGGATATTTCCTCTCTCTGTACTCTAAGTGCAGTCATTAAAATTTCAAGACAATTGTGAAAAAGAAAGGGAATATTCTCAGTAACCTCTTTTGCCACAAAGACAGCTAAATTTAAGATCTTTCTTTCAAAAGATCTTAAAAGAAATGCAGACATGTTCTTATTACTACAGTCACACAAACTTGGAACTGAATATCGATGAACATGGTTCTGAAGAAAGTTAATGGGTTCATTCATGGGACAGCAAATACAGTCAGATCAAGCTGTATCTGATGTTTCATGCCTCATTACCTTTCTTTCATCTCTCTCTGACATTCAATTCCAGTCTATTACTCAACCTCATTATTACTAATTAGACATTTCTGTTCTCTAGAATTTTACTCAGCACTCTAAATGCTAGAGCTTACAAAGTATGCAGAGATACTTGGTAATTAAGTAACGTAACTTAGGTATAGTAATGAGCACAAACTAAAATACAAGTTGCACCTAAGCATGAAAAAAATATTTTTTTTACCTTCTCAAAGCAAGCCAGAGCACTGGGACAGGATTCCCAGAGAGGTGATGTAGTCTCATTTTCTGTATATATTCAAAACCTGTTTGGATATGATCAAACTGCTCTAGCAGAATCTACTTTAGGGAGTGGGGTTGGTGTAGGTGACCCCCAGAGGTGACTCCCAAGCCCAACCATTCTGTGAGTCTGTGATTTGCTGTCATTACACTCTCTAAAATCCCAAGAAAAGGGATAGACTATTCTGCAATGCACTTCCTGATTCATTTCTGTTCACCTTCTACATGAGGGTTTTCTTGGAAAACCTTGAAATCTTGTAACAAAATGTTAAAGAGAAACCCAAGCCCAGACTCCTCACAAAATTCTTCTTTTTCTGTGTCTGCCATGCTCAGTCAAGCCTTTCCAGGGAAGACTTTCTGCGCTGCAGGATAGCAATGAAATGTAGTATTGCCAGAGCTCGAAAGTTCACAGATATAGTGCACAGATAAAACTCACAAGCAAGATTTTCTCCTTCATGCTTCTGTTCCTGCTTATCTTGAACTTAGTGTGTACCTAGAATGGGCACTCAGTGAGCATGAATAATGTCACCCTGGGACCGTGAAAGGCTGAACCATAGAACTGCTTTTAGAATTCCATGGTTAGCAAAATCTTAGTAAGCAATTTACCTTTGACAGACAAATTTTGATCATCTAGCACACTTCTAGCACACCACCAAATAAGGAATCCTGTTTGGGAAATACTATGCCAGATGCACTTTGTCCCACTAAGACAAAGGGAAATGTGCATTCCTAGATAAGGAGAGAGGATTGCTGACTTGGATGAAAATGTGCTGATGGAGGAAAGATTCAAGAATAGTCAGCTGAAAGTAACTACCGAGTCTGTGCAAGACAACCAGGTCAAAAGTGTACATCTATGAAGACCCCTACAGAACCTTACCACAATAAACTGCTCAAGCCCAGATGGGAGGATACCTAATTTGCACCAGGAGTGAGGAAGGCGGTGCTAGGTTTATGCATATTGTATTAGGTGTTATATAATTTCATGTATATGTAATTCTTTCCATTGTATAAGCTGAACCCTCAGCCGAGTTTGGTGTGCATGCTTGTGGAGGCACGAGCCGGTGATAATAAATTACCTACTAGAAACTCTGCCAAGAGAGTCTCTGGTTTTATTCCACATGTCAATTTGTTGTAAGGCTGCACCTTGTCACAGCCAAACTTAGCAGCCACCTACTGTAGCTACAGTAGTAAGCCCATAGATACACTTCTCTTATGTTCCTGTGCTTTCTGACAATACAGTGCTCAGTCTGCTAATAGTAAATCAAACAACTCTATCACCACTCTGTATTTTCCTGACTTACTGCAAAAGCGACAAAGAATTCTGCCCTCTCTTCATGTGAATCACATTAGAAAACTCATTAATTATTCATAAGGAGCGTATTTCAGATTTAGATTGACAAAATTAGGGCCAGAATCTGTCCCAGTCTGTGTATGAGGGTCAAGTGGTATGGAGATGTTAACGGTGTTTTTCTTTTGAACTGCAGGGTAACTACTGATAAATCCTATATATCCTGATATCAAATTAAATTTATTCCTCACTGACTTGTTGAACTTAAAGGCAGAAATGTGTATTCAGCAAAATACACCTACTTTATTATATTTGATCTTAGTAATGCTCATGTTAAAACTGTATAAAGTTTTGCTGTTCGCTTTTTGAGAAGTTTGTGTGTATATATTGCTAGCAGGACCCCAAAGTCATACTCACCAGTGCCAGAAAATCATTGGCTCTTTGTTAAGTTTTGCTGACATGTAAGTCCAAGAGTTCTTTGTTTACCATCATAGCCATGAGGCTGCTTCCTTAAAAGTGGCTTAATAGAGAGAACTAATGAATGTTGAACTCTGATCTTATATACAACACGAATTATACATCTTTAAGAGAGAAAAAGTGGAAAATGGAAAGTAATTGAACTGAACACCTGACCCAGCAATAAGCAAAACAAAAATGAGTTTTTTTCACTTGTGTATGACTATGTAAGAGACATGTTGGCAAAAAAGTAAGAGTGGCAAAAAAAAATATTATGCTTGTAAACCTAGGTAGAAGCATGATATGGATATGCAGGATATTTTATCATACTCCACCTTTTATGACTTCTAGACAAATCTGAGGTTTCTTAACAAGAAAATCAGCTGGTCTGAAGTGTTTCTATGGCAGGGTTCAAGTTCAAAATTGGGAATGGCTTCTCCACAAAATATATGTACAACAAAATCTAGCAAATCTATAAGCACAACTGTGTAGTGTCTCCATCTGCTTGCTGTGTATGGCATGTCTATGCCTGGTTTCCCTAGCTAATTTATTCATACTTCATACACTTATCCTGTAGTACTGAGCATTTTTTTAGTAAATTTACCCCAGTCTCCATGGGTGTGTAGCAGAGAGTTCCCAACATAAAGACATCCATCTGTTCTGATCTCAGTCTGAGAACAGACCTAGAATGCTACTTTTAATTGTAGATGAAAAAAAATATGAGCTGAGGCATGCCACAGATATTTGGTTATTGTTCTTCTAAAGGCTGTTACGGTAACCCGTGTTTAATTCTTTTTTCTACTGCTATGTTTTTTAAATTACACCTGAAGGCTAAGTGAACAGATTTATTCATTTTTAGTTTTAATTATCCTTATTTTCACTATTCTCTGTTCAAAATCCAGGAGACCATTAGTATTGACTTCATGAGAGCCTTCATCAAGATCTTTGCTAATGAAAGATATTTTTTAAAGTATTTTTAATTTTTTTATTTTTTACAGAAATATTTGTCCTATATTTTCCTTCCTTCTAAAACACAGTATCTTTTAAATATAAGAGAAAACAAAATTATATGTAAAAAAATTTCTTCAGTGTTTGTCAACATACAGAAGCAACTTTCTCATATTCTGAATGATATAATGTTTTGAATAAGACACCATCTAATGTAGATAACTAATATAATTAGAGCTAATTCTCAGCAGTATGACAAATCATATTAAGTAAAACTGACTTCATGGTTTATTACTGACAGTGGCAGTGTATATATATATATATAGTGGCTATATATATATATATAAACAAGTGTGGAAATCTGATACTGGTCTTATTTCAGAGAGACTACATTTATACATACATGCAAAAATAGTTTAGAACCTTCCAGAAAAATATATATCCTCTAAATATGTTCATCAAAATCACTTCTTTCATTCTAAGGAAGTGCACCTCCAAGGTGAAAGTTCACTCTACATATGGCCTCTTTCATGATATGCCCACCTGTCCTAAGAGCCAGTCCAATTGTTATTATTCATAAGTTTGTTTAATTAAAGTTATTAATTACAATGCCCAGTAAATGCACACTAAATAAACCATAAGTCTTCTTTTTACTAGTAATACTGATGACTTCTGCTGCAGTTTATTCTGCAGTCAAGTGGTAGAAGACAACATTAACTTTTTCTGGTTTGCCACAGTGTCTTCTGACAAAGAAGTTCTAACTACCATCAATATCTTTTATGAAGACACACTGAAATGCTGAGAAAAAAGAATGTCTGTGCAAAAGGGCATAATATAATTAGCAAAGTGAAGGAGTCTATCATTTTCTAAGCATAATAGCAGCAGTCACGTTGTCAGCTCTCTGCTTGTAGAGTTCTCAGTATTCTACTGAATTTCAAGCACAGCTTGTGAATTTCCTGAAAATATTAGTTCTCCAGATTTTTGCCAATGAGAATGCCTGGTTTTACTAGTTGGTCTTCTACATAGCTTCAGACTTACTTATATGATATTCATATACTTCTGCAAAAAATGTGAGTCAGAGAAACTAATAAGGAGAAATGACCACATACAGTGATTTGGGAGTTTTGTCTTGAGCAGGTGAAAAACATTTCACTAGGAGGATAGCAGAGCACAGGGAAAGTTTACCTGCAGAGGCTAGGGAATCTCAGAGGTTTTTCACATTCAGCTAAACAACACTCTCAGTGTTCTGGTCTAGTACTAGTGGCAATAATTCCAGGAGTTTGGACTGATGACAACAAGGTTTTTTCCAATAGCATTTCTGTGATTCTGGGAAGAATGATATCATGAAGAAAATGACACAATTATTTTACTTTGTGCTTTATTGGCAATTTGCTTTTTAATTTTAAAAAACCTAAACTGATGAAATAGCTAAAGTAAATGCATTTTTAAAACTAATTTAAATGGCTACTATTACCTACAATCACTATTAACATGTAAAATATGAAAAACACCTGCCAACCTGAAGGGCTGAGGGCCATGGACAAGCTCAAAGGAAGGAGCCTAAATAAAAAATTTCTGAAGCTGCAGGAAAACATATCTTTAAATACTATAGTAGAACACATGTAGACTAGGTCTTACAGATTTTAGATAAAACTGTTGCTCCATTTGGTTAAAATACTAATATCCACTGGGCAATAATAATATTTAATGGTCCCTTTCTCAATCCAGAAAGCAATCACTCCTTTCTCACTGTAAACCTCAACAAGAGTAATATTTGTATATATGCCAAGAGAGTCAAATCAGAATTTGCAATAAATCAGAACTTGCAATAGTACAGCAAACTAAATAGCTACGAAAAATATAAACAAGTGAATGGACAAAAATTGCACAAACATACAACATTGACATTGATAGTTCTTCTGAAAGAAAGAAAATTAACTATAATATCCACTTTTCTTCATGTCCAAACCATAAGGAAAATGAAAAAAAAAACCTTCAATTTTTGATCCAGACATCCTTCCTTACCCTTGTAACAACATTTTACCTTTCTAGCAGCATCACAAAATTCTTTTGTCATCCGAAACATGTTATAAACATGCAGCCTTCTCAAGTTGTTGTGGAAGAAGCTAGATCTCCAAAACAAGCCACCTACTCCTGAAAAAGTAGATAAAGTAGAAGGGTTAATAACTATTTCAATCAAATCTCACTTATAAGTCAGCTATGACACAACAGTACTTAGTGGAAATTGAATTACTTATTCACATTTTCTCATATTTTACACTCATCAGATATTTATATTTCCAATATTTCTTAATAACAGTGAAACCTTATATCTTTAAATCCATGTAATCTTTAACATTCATATTTCCAACTGTGATTGTCAAGTGATTTGAGAGGTTTCCCTATCACACAGGAGAATTCAGACTCCCAGTGAAATTTTTCAAGAGTCCTAGGACTATCCTTCCCTATTTCATAGGCATGTAACATGACAAGTAGGATACTCATGTTGCACTATCATCTGTGTAGAGTCATATCACTCTCTGACCTACTAAGACTTACCCTGAATGTTCATGATACAGAGGGAATGAACTCAGCCAATTTTAACCTGTGGTGAATGTACTTCGAGCTTTCTTCAGTTCGTGGTCTGTGTTGGGTAACACCAATACCTTTCCCCAGACAGAACAGGGACACTTTTTGTGATTGTGATGCTAAACTAGCAAGATTTTTCTCCTGGTTACACTGGACTATAAATAAATATATCAAGTTTTACAGTAAAGTGCTCTCCAAGGTTTGCCTAATTCCATCAGACAGTGTGACATGATGCATTCTGGCCGTACAGAATGGGAAACAGAATGGGAAGTGTTTCAGAGCATGTTGCAGATGGAACAACAAAATCAATAGTTTGTAAGGGAAAGCTTCCAGCCACACAGATTGTTTGAACTACTTACCGTTATGTCAAATTCACTTTAGCAGCAGCAAATAGACACATCATAAAATGAGTATTGAGAGAAGCACTCTTTCTACTGTTTGCATTTAAAGGCCTAAAGTTATATTGATTTTTTTATAATCAACTAAATCATTATAATTCAATAACAAAGCTTTCATTTAACCCTTGAACATCTGATGGAAAAGGCATTCTTTTTTCAATTTGAGTAAGGCAGAAGCCTAGTAAAACTTTTAGATATGTTTTCTTCCATTTATTCACTCTCATATACTTTTTTTACGTTTTTTAACATCCTCTCCTGTGGGAATAATTTTTGTCAAGAGACCTAAAGGAACCTGAATAGAAAGTGACATCTGAAAGCAAATAAACATTCCCCGTTTCTAAAAAGCGCCACAAAATGTTATATATAGTTACTAGTTTCCCTGAGGAAAACACCATTTCCTCTTAAACACATACAAAGATATATTCAACATGATTTAAACATGAAGAATACACATAGTGTTAAACAGGGATGGGATTAAACATCCATTTTAACTACTCTGTTGCAATGAAGGTTGAAATCAGCCTGTAATTGATTTAGTTTTGAAAGACAGATACACTGGTCTGCAACATATAGCTGGTCTACCCAAACTAAGACCACATTCTTCACACAAGGTTCACAAATGACCTGCGTTTGCTCTGAACTTAGGAGTCCATTGTGTATTATGTTTCATACATGCTGGCATAAAAAAAGTTGTTAAACTGGCAATCAAGACTCCAGTTCTATTTAATGTGGTCATTTAAGTCATTGTTTATTATCTACTTTGGGTAGCAAGATAGAAAGTATGAAATGCATCAACATAAACTTAGTTGAGGTTATTAGAACTTAAGTGGAAAAGGGACCTCAGATCCACCTTTAAAACAATGGATTTATCTACTACGACGTCCTCAAATTTTTCTTAGTCTTCTTTTCAAAACTTCCTAATAGAGGCCCAGTTTTGAGAACACACTGAGAGAGAAGTCCACTCACTGTCTTGAGGGTCTTGGTTCAGCACTGTTAGTATTTCAGCCAAAGCATCAAAACCGACTGATAGGCAGAGACAGACAGATCACATGCCATAAATCCACAGATAACTTGGTATCTCTTACCATCTTGAAATAATGTTACCTCTTCAGGCAGGATCAATAGCAGTTTTATTTGAGCTTTTCATATATTAAGGAAGTCTTTAACACATCCAGATGCAAAACTTCTGTCTGTGGTACTTGAATTTTCAACAAGAGAGAGATCTTTCTGCAAGGTGATACAAGCAAAAACCCCTTTTCATTAATTATTATTGGTGGATGGCTACTGAAATTCATAACCAGTGTAATTTTGTATTAGGTCAAAGGATATGGAGGTGGATATACTGAGTGTAAAGAATGTGCAAGTCTTTTCAGAGTCTTATCAGACTTCTTTACAGGACAGAGCTGAGGACTTGAATGTCAGGTCTTACTGCGACAGAAAATGAATTAATACCAGAAAAGAACTTTCATGACAAGATGAGTATGTATGTTAAAGCTGTTGTATCTGTTATTCACCTGAACACATGACTCCTGACAAGTTCTGTGAATCCTAGCATACAGATGCTGAATAGGAAAAAGATGTATGGATTTCAGAACCCTGAAGCTAATGGTGTAATAGTATGAACTTCCCTTGTTCTGAGTCACCACAATAAGCACACTTGTTCCGTAACAAAATTATAGGCTGTTCAGACCACCTGAACTTGTCACTGCCCAACACAAACCACACACATCAGTGAGCATCCTGATTTTTGAAGAGGTTCAGAAGCCAAATATTCCAAGGATAAAGGCTGCTTTCTCTACCATAATCTCAGAAATTAATTACTCTCTGCAATATGTAGCTGATGTCAGATTTCTGCAATGACCATGATACATTAGTTAAAATTCCACATAACTGGAAGAAATAAATGTTGCCTACAACACTGTTAATGTATACTTTAAGATCATTTGGTCTATATTAAATTAATTGAATGATGTTAAGAGATGTCAGTATCGTTCTATCATTGCTGTGTCCTCTTTTCCTCCCCAGTGTTCAAGCATGAAGAACCTGAAAAAATCTTGAATGCTTGGTGAGAATCTGGCTGGATGTGAAGTGCGTAAATCAAGTAAAACAATTTAGATAAGTGACTACACACCAGTAAAAGCCAGTCACTGATGCTTGTAAACCCCAGAGAAAACAGTGAGAATTCAAAATCTGTGCCTTCAAAAATTTTATGAGTACCAGAGCAGCACCAAAAGCTCATTAACATTCTTATCAATCCCTGTCTCATTATCTCACCCAGATGTTTCTATGACTGTCCTTTTAAAGAATTCCTGTCTACATTTTGTTTACATTTGTTCAGCAATATTGATGCTTAATGAATAAATGCAGTATGCTGTCATTACTGGAGACTAATTACATCTATCTATGAGCCTGAGAACCCGATTGAAAAATCTGCAGTAACTAAACTGGATTTAAATAAACACTTTAGTGTAGTGCTTTAATTACACTTTAGTTTGTAATGTCATTTTTATCTGTTTAAACTGTGATTCACTCTGAGCTAATTACAAATTATTTTCTACTTGGTAATTAATAATACCAGAATTGTAATTAGACAGCTGCTCTGAATCAGGGTGGCAGTTTGTGTTAGCTCACTCGTGATAGACTGGCACATAGACAAGAGCTGTGTTTGGGGTCTGGGACAGTGCACCTTTCTGTGTGCAGATGTTTTGTATTTTGGAAATAGAGTAACATTTCCCCAATTCTGATTTAAAAAAAAAAAACTTTAAAAGTTTTGAGAGATTGCTTTTGAATATAATTTTGTATCCTATTTTACAAAGTAGGCTATAAAGTGTAATTTTTGACATAGTCCCCCACAATATTCTTCTAGAAACTGGTGAATCACGGTATAGATAAATGTACCCTTCACAGAGTTCAAAACCGGCTGTTTCGCTGTTCCTAGAGAGTTCTGGATTAATGGGGTGAAATCTAGCTGGTGACCGGTCAAAAGCAGTGTCCCTCAGGGCTCAGGGTTTATGCCAGTCTTGTTTAATATCTTTACTGGTGACCTGTATATGGGGATTGAGAGCATCCTCAGTCAGTTTGCAGATGATATCAAATTGTATGGGAGTGTTGATCTGTTCAAGAGCAGGAAGGACCTCCAGAGGGACTTGAACAGGTTGGATCAAGGCCAATTGTATGAGGTACAATAAGGCCAAGTGCTGGGTCCTGCATTTTGATCAAAACAATACCAGGCAATGCTACAGGATCAGAGATGAGTAAGACCGCTCGAAAGCAGCCCAGCAGAAAACAACCTGGGGGTGCTGGTAGACAGCTGTCTTAATATGAGCCAGCTGTGTGCCCAGGTGGCCAAGAAAGCCAACAGGATCCTGACCTGCATCAGAAATAGCATAGTCAGCAGAAGAAGAGAAGGTAAAATGCCCTTGTACTTCGCCATTGTGAGGTTTCATCTTGAGTACTGTGTTTAGTTCAGGTCTTTTCATTAAAGCTAAGACATTGAGATGCTAGAGTACATCCAGAGAATAGCTACAAGGCTTGTGAGTGGTTTAGGGAAGTCATAGGAGGAGAGGCTGAGGGAGTTAGGCATGCTTAGTTTGGAGGAGGCTGAGGGGGAATGTCATTGCCCTCTAAAACTGGAAGCCTTGGTGAGCCAGGAAATGTATGACGTAATTACCATCACTGAACCGTAGTGGGATGAGTCATATGACTGGAGTGTTGGATTGGAAGGGTATACGCTATTTAGGACAGTCAGGAGGGGCAGAAGAGGTGGAGGAGTGGT
>VZRI01007097.1:55413-96304 GCA_013397515.1 Upupa epops | reverse complement strand
CCCCCCCCAGCTTCTCTCGTCCTCCCACGCCGCCGTTTATTCTCTCCCCAGCGCCAACTTTTTATCCCCCGGCCCCCAGCGCTTTGATGAGCTCCTTGAAAAGGGAGAAGATGACGCTCCCGGTTGAAGGAAACTGCTTTTCAAAGGCTGCCACAAAAATAGCTGATGGGGCCTGACGCTGCCCTGTTTCCTTTCGCTCCTGGTAAACAAGGGAAGGAGGGTGCCGTGTCCCACTTTAGTTTCGCTTCCCGGCACCGAAGAGAACCAGGGCAGCAAGAGAATGAAGTCGGCAGAGCTGTGGTACCGTACGAAGAGAGCACACTTGTGTCCAGGCTGCTGTGGGATGCAGAAGAAGGATGGATCCACTGCAGCCTGCTCTGGGCCACCCAGGCCTCCTCCTTTTGACTTCCCAGGGCTGAAGGCTTTCTTCCGTTGGTTCCTTCCCTCTCTGGGATGAAGCTCCAGAGTCAGAGTAATGTTCTCCATCCTTGAGGTGGCCACGGTCCAGCGTGGCCCCAGCAAACAGACACAGAATGGGATTGGTGAGGGAGTCCCCAGGACATGGGACTGGAGAAAACGAAGCTCAGGGGAAACCTTCTTGCTCTCCACAACTCCCTGAAGTTCAGGAGGTTGGAGCCAGGTGGGGGTCAGTCCCCAGGACTAGAAGAAGCAGCCTCAAGATGTCCCAGGGGAGGCTGAGGAAGAATTTTTGCCCCACAAGAGTTGCCCAGGCCCGGCAGTGCCCAGGACAAGGTGGGGAGTCCCTGTATCTGGAGGGGTCTCAAAGCTGTGGAGATGTGGGGTAAGAGACAGTGGTTTGAGGTGCCCTGGCAGTGCTGGGGGAGCAGCTGGACTCAAGGAGCTAAAACATCTTCTACAAACCTCAACAATTCTGCTTCTATGCTATGATGACAAAGCGACCCCACAAGCCCTTAACGATCCCGTTTCAGCCATCCTAACCAAGGACACTGCCCCTGCATCAGCCTCCCGCACACCTTCCCCCCCTCCAGATGATTCAGCAGCCTCCTGCCATTTGGGGGTGGCAGAGCAGCTCCGTGGCTGCATCACACAGCAGCGCCCAGCACTAACTCCCTGTTGCCCTTACACTGCCGGAGAGCACAGACCACAGCAGGTCCTGAAGGCAGGAGGAGTGAGAACGATTCCCCGTTGCTCTCCTCTCTGTGCTCACTGCCTAAACCTCAACTGCAGAAACGTTTCAGAACCCAAACGGGTTTGTGAGCCAGCGATGGAGAAGCCCAGGTGATAAATAAGCAGGACTGAAGTAGCTCACCCAAACCCTCTCCAATACAAATCCTGCAGGATCCCACAGGGAATAACCCTGCCCTCCCCAAAGCGGAGAGTGCTGCTGCACCACAACCACCAGAGGAGCTGCCAAGCCCAGTCCACCCCACTGCCACTATCCTGGTGGGCACCAGACAAACACACCATCCGAGAGAGAGGCAAGATGCCGGCAGGGAAAGAAGGAGCAGAGCTCTGCTCAAGGACAAAGCCGCTTGTCTGGGAAGAGCTGCAGAGATTTGCTCCTTGCCTGGGTACTTCAAAGGGCTTAACTCACAGGAAATAAGTGTGACTGTGCGGGAAGAAAGCGAGCGCCGTCACAGCCCCGATGATTCTGCCTGTCCTGGGAGCCTTCCTTCGGCCGAGGATGTGGGGGAGCAGCAGCTTCTCCTCTTTTTTCAGCTCTTACCCCAGATTAAGTGGCAAACCCTGGCGAAGCTGAGCCCACGGTGCCAGAGAGCTCCGGAGACAGAGGGAAACGGGGTTTCCAGCCGCAAGTGCCTCGTGCTGTGCCCACAGAGCTCATAAAAAAGGATTAGCATGTTAACCACGTAATTAAACGTGGAAAAAAACTTTGCAGGCATCTTCAAAGGCAGCAGTGAAAACCCCAGAGGTCAGAGCGTGGCGCTTGCTGTGCATCTGGTTTAATTATGGGGGCTCCTCCCAGGCACCACATCTCTCCCAGCTGCTGGATTAGGCTTTTCATGCCCTGCCAGGGCTCTATTTCACCTCCACAAGTGGATTACACCCCAATTTCACCTGCCACCGAGCTCCTCGGGACGGGACAGTGTGTTTCAAGCACCATCAGCCTCTCCTGGGTGACGTGAGGCACTTCCCGCAGGGAACACCCCTCATTTTACCCTCTTCCCCAGCGAGAACCTTTGTGATGAGAGCAGCCTGGCCTGGAACCTCTCCACAAACCCCTAACCTGAGTGATTGACAGCCCTGCTTGCAGCCCCCCACAGGGCTGGTCCACCCCAGAACGGCACAACCCTGCGCCCAACGTTCTGAATTGCTTCTGCATCTCCAACCTCCTCCTGCCTCCCCTCCCCTCCAGAGGAGCCGGGGCACAGCTCCCCGATTGGCTCCACCAAGTCCCCAGAGCCACATTTTAATAACACCCTCCCCCAAAGCCTGAAGGGAAGAGTTGATGGCAGGGCCTGAGGATTGGGGGCAAACCCCTGGAGGAAACGGGCTGTGGAAAGAAGAGATGCAGGAGGCACCAGTGAGCCCAGGGGGAGGCAGGGGACAGGCAAAGCAGCTCTGACAAGCAACATCCCCAGGCGAGACGGCAACCAGCAGCCACTGGCTGTCCCCAGCCTTCTGCTTCACCCTCCTGCGACGCTTCTCAGGCAGGCAGAGGCAGTGCCTGTTTGTTAGTTTAAATCCTGACTCTTTCTGTGGCAAACAAGGGGGGAAGTCCTGGTTTCCTTCATTAAAGGAATCTTCAAAGGCCACCTCACACCTCTGATAGATTCCCAGCCACCGGCAGCAGAGTGAGAAACCGGGACAGTGAATTATTTACGCGTCCCCGCCTGCGCTGCCACGCTCCTCCTCCCAACTCTGCTTCTGACAAGCCAAGACAGACAGACGGACAGGCGCTGCCCCAGGAGGAAAAGCGAAGGTGGGAAGGGCTGCGAGCGCGACCCGAGGGAGCCGCATGCTGCACGGGGTCCTCAGCAGGAGGGGCTGAGGTACACAGGGGCAGCCGGTGCGTAGGGCAGGCAGGTTCATGCACGGGGTTAGTGTCGCAGCCAGCCATCCCGTCGCCCCACGCAGAGTACCTGGCAGTAACCTACTTTGGAGTGTCAAATGCAGATAGGTCTTCTGCCCTGGGCTTGAGGCTAAACCAGCAAAATAAAATGAACAAAAAGAATAAAAAAGGAATAGTAATAACAAAAAAGACCCTCTGACACAGCTCGCAGCACCTGTGCCATCTGCTGGGTTTGCCACGAGCACCAGAACCAGCGGCAGCCTCCGGGTGAGGCAGAGGGTTGGTTCTCTCGCCTTTGCTGAGCTCTTAGCCCACTTCCAACCCCTCCTGGCCTTGCGGCACCAGGAAAAAAAAAACCAGCCTGGGATTTTATTCTGAGGTCATCCTACTATTTGAAACCCTTGCTCGTCTGGCTGAGATGCAGGGGCACCCTAAAAAGGAGAGGGACAGGGCCAGACAGTCCCAATCACAATGAGGAGGGAAATGAACTGCCCGGTCACCTCCTTCCAGCGAGACAAACCAGCTCCTTGCCAACTCAGCTCTGTCAGCAGTGAGGATTTGGCATCGTCTCTTTAAACTGAGACTAACCCCAACCAAACCTGCGGGGAGGGAGGGAGAACTGGCTCCAGATTCTGCAGGGCCAAAGGGCACGTGAAGATTTTTCTGTCCTCTGCTCTGGTGGGACAGGGACCCAGAGTGCTCCGGGGTAACGCAGGGAAAGCAGAAGGCCAGACTTGCTAGATTCATTTTCCTGCCACCATTCAGGGATTCTGAACTCCCAGCCACCAAAGTCACCACAAACTGCTGTTTTAAGACCCTTTCAGAAGCAGTTCTTGGCTGTGGAGCAGCAAAAAGAGAAGGATTTGAGTTTAAAACCTGGAGATGTGCCACAGGGATTTCCAAATCCTTCCCAGGGAAGGCTCTAGTGGAATGTCAGCTGGGTAGAAGACTTTGTAGGGTAAAAAAAGCCTTCACAGCCTCAAAAAAAGCTTTACAAGGTATATAAAGCTTTTCTAAGGGAGTGGGGCTGACCACTCCATCCCACTGTACCTATTAGGGCTACAGTGAGCCCAGCTGGGAGAGCAGCAGAGCTGCTAAGCAAAGGGGAAAGGATGGGAGACAAAACTACAGACCAGGGTGACCTTTAAGCTGGGATCCCGAATGAGCAGCCCCAGCCATCCCAACCTCCTGGCTAAGCTGCTCCTCTCAGCCGCGTTCCTAGAGGTTGCAGAGCACAGACGTCTCCCCTGCCCCGCTGCCAGCAGGAAGGGTTTGCTGTTAGTATGAGAAGCTGCACTACAGGTTACTCAGGAAAAGGTGACAACAGAGGATTTGTTTTATACTGAGAGCTCCTAAGTCAGGAGTGATTTTGCTCTCAGGATTCACCAGAGCAGCTCAGTGCTGCTTCCTGGCAATGGCTGCACTAGGTAGGGTTAGGCAGGGCTTTTCCTCTGCCTGAGGTCATCAGGGCAGCAGATCCCTTCTGCTAAGGCTCAGCAGGACCCTCGAACCCCAAGGCTTTTGCAATCCCTTCACTGAAGGGCCCAGGAACATCATGAGCTGAAAGCCTCTGCGTCCCAGTTCAAAGCAGCCGGTGAGGGAAACCCTATATCCAACAACTTTATTACAACAACGGGTGGAAACACTAAACCCAACGGTCCTAAAGCTCCTGAAAGGTGTTTTTTTCCTCCGTCAGGCAAGATAGAAAGCGCAGCCCTCTGGTACCTTTTTGATGGTGTTGTGCTTGCTGTTGCCTCGGCTGGAATTCTCGTTGTGCAAAATATCCAACGCTGTCTCCCTCTCCTTGAGCTTCAGGGCCTCGATTTCTGTCTTCAGCTCATTCAGCTGCTCCTGCAGGTGTTTGCTCTTCTCCATGTACTCAACCCTAATAAAACCAAACATTTTGGGTTAGTCCTGGCTCAGCTGCACCACAGCCCAGTGATGAAACTGGGAGAACTTTACCTCCCTTGTTCCTAGCGAGGGGAGCTGCCAGCGATAGTTTATGGCACAGGATAAACCACTCGAGCCATGATTTGTTTGGTGTCTAAAACAGGACCTCGAGTGCTGACCCCAAACCGACACCCTAGGAGACATCACTATAAAAAAGGAGCCAAGCTGGAAGGGCTGGATGCTATCTGTAAGCTTCCCTGTTTGTGAGTGAGGCTGCAGCACAACATGGGTTAACGTCAGGGTTGCAGTCAGCGTCAGAGCAGTTTAGGCTCCGCTCCGTTGCACCATCCCTCAAACCCAGCTCACAAACCCAACAGCATGAATCCCTGTCGGTAAGGAAGGACCCTGATGCTCCGACTTCTCGGGTTTTAGAGGGATGTAGTGTGTAAATTGTGTGGGATCAAGCACTGCCCCTGAAATATCAGGTGTCTCCTAAAAAAAGAAAGACTAAAAAAAGAACCCCACCCCAAATCCCAAACCCAGCCATCCCCAGGACTCAGCCCTGCCTGCCTTCCCCTGAAAAAAACACCACCCCAGGCCAGCCTTGTAGCTGGGATTAAACCCTCAGGAACCAGCAGGCTAACGAGAACCCTTGCGGAGTGCCAAATCTGCAGCACAGTTTATCTGGGCGCCCAGGAAAGAGCCCCAGAGCAGTGAGCGAGTGCCTTCGTATTTGGCAATGCTGAGCTCTTGGGGCTGGGGATAGCAGGGTGACCTAGTTAGCAACCTGGGTACAGAACCAGGAATGATCCTCTTATTGTCAGCTTCTATCCTTTACCTTCTGGCTCTTGGAGAAGTTTCTAACCTCTGTTATTTCACACATGTGAGAGGGGATGGAGCAGAGGCAGAACAAACCACCCCCCTGGGATCCGGGAGCATTTCATTCCAGCCCCGGGAAGTTTTGGCCGGAGTGTTGGGGCAGAGCTTTGATCTGTTACCCACTCAACGAACAAAGAGCATTATTACGACAGAGATTAAAATCTGATCTGCTTTGATTTTGGCTAAATGTGTGATTTTTGAAGGTTACACTTAGAGCCCCCTCAGGAAAAGGCAAGATCAAAGCTCATAATCACATCCAAACGTGCTTGCCAGCACGGCTTATCCAGAAACGTGATGCACAGCCCAGGAAAAAGGGGGTAAAAGCCCTGACGTGTGGCTGTAGTGCCCACTGCAGCTGCCTTCACCTTCTCTGGACACGCTGCAAACATGCGAGAGCTCAGTCTCCCAGCAGCCAGACTGCTGGGAGCTCAGTCTACCTTCAAAGATTCACAGAGTCCTAGAGTGGTTCAGGTTGGAAGGGACCTTCAAGATCATCCAGTTCCAACCCCCCTGCCAGGAGCAGGGTCACCCCCCACTAGACCAGGGTGCTCAAGGTCCCAGCTAGTCTGGCCTTGAACACTGCCAGGGAGGGGGCAGCCACAGACTCCCTCAGCACCCTCATTGGGAAGATTTCCCTCCCAACTTCCAGTCTGAACGTCCTCTCTTCTGGCTTTAAATCATTCCCTCTGGTCCTACCACTACCAGCCCTTGGAAACAGCCCCTCCCCAGCTGTCCCCTTCATGGACAACTCCAGCCTAAACAAGAGCCACAGAGACGAATTAACTGGACTCGCTGCTCTTGAACTCCTTGCAGAGAAGCACCTGCGACACCAGGACCCCACCAGAGAAGGGATCAATCAGCAGCTACAGTATTGTTTTTGGGCAGAGCTTGATGACCCATGAAATGTGAATCTAAAAGCTTCCCCGATTTCAGTCCTGGTTGGCCCTGAGGCGCAGACCCTGGCCATGGCCACACACCACGTACTTCTCCTTCTCGATTTCCATGGAAAGCCTCTTCATGTCTGTATCCTTGAAGTCAAAGGAGAGGCTCTCATTGATGAGGTTGAAGCTGGGCAGGTCGGTAGGCAGTGCTGGCGTGTTCGAGTTCATGGACTGCTGAAGGGAGACAGAGAGAGGGATAAATTAATGGCTTCTGGCTGCACAAGTGGCCCTGCAGCCACAGCTCTGCTCCTACAGCCGCCAAGGAAGCAGAGCAGCACCAGCCCAGCCTGAAGAACCCCTTACCCCATCCCCTCTCTAATTCACAGCCATCACTCCTCAGGGACTCAGCGCTTTGTTGAGCTAGAGGAGACAAACCACCACCTGCCTTCAAAATCTATTGACAAAAGGGGGTAAAATCTAGGTTTTATCACTGCTCTGCCACTTAATGTCAGACAGAAGCTGCCTCTCGGGAGAGCTGTGACAGCTCCTTAACGTTAAATCCAATTCAGAAAGCATGAGCTGCCGACGGGGGCAACACGAGCCCCTGTCTGACAGCTGAGTCCTACTCCACTGCTCCCCGAAGCATAAGCAAAGCACCTGTCACCCCAAGGGTTAACTTAGGATGGTCCATCGAGGCAGTAATTCACAGTTCCAAAGGAGAGAGGACAGGGAATCACAGCACACCAGAGCAAGGACTCGGGACTTGCTTCCTCCTGCAAAATGCTGCGACGTCCCCCGTGGAGACACTGCCAAGCCCGTGGAACTTTACCTAAAAAATGACCCTTCTCTCAGGAATTCTGTCACTCCTCTAACTAATGGGCTCATTACCTGCAGAAGAGAACCGTTCTGACTCAAGTCAGAGGTGCAGCACATCAAGAATGGCCCAGCGGCTTCTGATGACAGGCGGTGCTCACGGACCTGAGTCAGAACCACTGCCAGCATGCTGAGCCTTCACTCTGGGGAGGAGAAACCCAGCCTAGGACCCAAAAGGTCACCCATCTCTCTTGCTAGAGGCTTCCTCTTGCTTTAAGGGGTTCCTGTAATGGAAATCCTTGGATGTGTTCCTTTGGGATCCTGCTCTGACAGGGGGTTGGACTGGACGATCTCCAGAGGTCCCTTCCGACCTCACCAGCTTGGGATTCTATGAAACAAGGTGTCCAAAGCATCCCGGGCAGGGGGATGGCAGGACACGGTGCTGCAGAAACAG
This sequence comes from Upupa epops, assembly GCA_013397515.1. Classification (NCBI taxonomy): domain Eukaryota; kingdom Metazoa; phylum Chordata; class Aves; order Bucerotiformes; family Upupidae; genus Upupa; species Upupa epops. Next base: position 88,374 of record VZRI01007097.1, on the reverse strand, counting down.
GCTGCACACACTGAAAGCTGGTGGGATGATTCCAGGCCACCTGCTCCAACAAAAAAGCCCTCGAGCTGATTTCTTCATCCCCTCATTTCTCCCATCTGGGACATTCCAGGGATTGCTTGCAGCAAGCGCTGGGGTGCTGACAGATTTACTCCGCACACTGCCTCTTCTCTCACCAGCAGCCCAGAATTCACAACCAGGGGGGCTCTTCAGCTGGATAAAGCCACAGAGAGGGACATTTCATGCAGCCTACGGAGGCAAAACCACAACAAAACCACCCAGGACGCGGGTCAACAAGGTACTGCTGGGTCTGACTAGGGCATTAGGGGAGAGTTAAGGCTCCCGCAGGAAGGAAACGCAGTTCCTTACACCCCGCTGCAATGCCTCATTAATTCTGGAGCAGGTGCTGCAAGGGGCATCTCTGAGCACTTGAATCCCAGTCTCCAGGGAAAGGGGGACGGGTGTGCCCTCAGCACTGCACTGATTTCAGTATTTGCATCACATTGACATTCCAGTCCCTTCCCAGTAAGGCACACCGCTGTTGTTCCTTCGAAAAGCCCTTCCCACGTGAAGAGGGGAGCCAGGAGCATCACAACCAGCCTGATGGCCTTCAAACAACCTTTGGAGGGCTGTTTTTTTTCTAGCATCAGCTTCCTGGGTTTTTAAAACACAGGAAAAACCCCAATCCCAAACCCAGCAGTAAGAGTTGAGTAGGAATTTCAGCTGCTGCAGCCATTAAGAGCTGATGCCAATTTGTCAGCACTACCACAGTCCGCTCTGTTACCCTGCTCTGCTGTGCAACAGGACAAGGGGTGATGGTTAAACTGAAAGAGGAGAGTCACACTGAACAGAAGGAAGAAACCTGTGATGCTGAGAGCGGTGAAAGCCTGGCCCAGGTTGCCCAGAGAGGTAGGAGAAGCTCCATCCCTGGCACCATCCCAGGTCAGGTTGGCCCTAGGGGCTCTGAGCAACCTGCTCTGATTGGGGATGGCCCTGCTCAGGGCAGGGGGTGGCACTGGAGGAGCTGGGAAGATGCCTCTCACCCCACAAGTCTGATTTAAGAGCATGCTGAGGGCTTTCAAAGCACCTGGAGCCAAGCAATTCCCTGCCACTTGCAATAACCCCAGGCAAGCGCTGCACAAGGGGCAGGGATTTTTAATCTGGGGATACAGGGTGATAAAGAGGACAGGGACCTTCTCCCGTATGGGCTTCCTCACCTGGAACAAACCACATAACCCTGTTAGAGCATTAAGGCAATTTCCCGCGGTTAATAGAGGCAGCCGCAGCGCTGACAGGGGTCATCCCTCTGGAGAACAGTGAGCAAGACAACAGCAAGTCGTGTCAAGAGGCTTCCCCACAGGGAATGCTCCTCCTGTCCCTGCCGCTGCCTCTACTTCATTGCTCAAGAGCTCGGGCAAACCCAGAACAGCCACTTCTCGGATCCTCTCGAAGCAGTAAGAAACAAGTGCTTCTAGTCTTGCCTGAAGAGCAAGGAGGGAGGCAAAGAGCTGTCACCAAGTGAGCAAAGAATGAATTGCTCTCCCAACCCTGATGGTCTGAGACTCAGCTTCGCATCTTCCTCCTCATGTATCACCTCCCAGTCTCACGACCGGGGCTTCTAAGACTAAAAAGACAGCCAAAAAGGTTTTAAAGAGCCAGGGTAGGAGGCCGGTCTTCACCCCACTCTTTCAACTGGTAGAGAGGAGCGAGATCTCAGTGCGTCTCACTCATCTGCCCCCAAACACAGGAGAGGGGCAGGAGGAGCTGCACCTGCATGAGGGGTCCCCGACACTCAACTGGGGAGGCAAAAACTGGTCCCTTTCCCTTCCAGCGTCTGTCAGGAAGGCCAAGGCTCCTTGGGGGAGAGGACACGGTGCCATGTGTCTGAAAGAGGCAGTGCTGCATGGATGGCCTCCAGGCCGATGCAGCTGGCGGGGTGGAGCCGAGCTCTGCGCAGCCCTAAACCAGTCCCAGAATGGAGGCTTTAACGGGGTGGGCAGAGCACCAGCTGCTCACCAGCACCGGGCTGGATTCAGGCAGGAGTTACGCCTGCTGGACTAAGGACACGGCCACATGAGAGAAGAGCAATGGGTAAGAGCTGCTCAAACCTCTACACCAGGATGGTGGAGCCAAGCAGCAGTGCTCCAGGGAGGACGTTCCACCCTTACCTAGAGGATCTCAGAACCCCACAGCATTCCAAAGGGAGCCAGCCCAAACGGCCCATAACTAACGGCCTCGCTGTCTGCCATCACTGCCTTTTTCTCAAAGCTTCTGAACATCAGAGAATTGGGATGAAATGCTACTTCATCTCAAACCCTTTTCAATCTGCTCCTCCAAAGTTTCCAGAGGAGGGAGGGTGAAGCAGCCTGCAAGGTGCAAATTAAAGCTTCAGTCATTAGCTCCTATGTCCGGGGGTTCAGTCGTGGAGCTGCTGAGCTCTTCCCTGTCCCACCTCGAGATGGCTGTGGCAGGTGGGAGTGACAGGGAGGGAAGTGCTTGATGGGTTTCACTGGCCCTGCAGCACAAGTTGTGAAGCTGTGGAAAGGAATTGCCAGACAGGGTTGGAGCAATGGTCGTTTAATCCAGAGTGTCAGTCCCCAGCAGCAATCTCCAGCAGATGCTTCCCAGGAAGGTGTGAAATCATCTGAACGGGCAATTACGGAATGAGAACCCTTCACAGAAGCTTTTTGCTAGCACACTGACACGGGGGGCCCTGTCCAAAGAGTGAATCCTCAGGCTGTGAACCTACCCAACAAGAAGGAGGCCATCCTCCTCTTCCAGATACTTAACCCTATTGGAAAGGCTGTTGCTGAGCTGGGGAATCCCACATGTGCTGCCAGACACCTTCAATCCCTGGAAAACAGGGTGCCTTTCACGTCTCCAGCAGCTTCCTTGCTCTTGCTGCATGAGGCAGGGTAGGCAAGGGAACCAGGGCAGGAACTGTTCCCCTGCACTAGTCACTGGGGAGGCCCCACCTCAAATCCTGGGGCAGGGGGTCAGTTCTGGGACCCTCACTGCAAGAGTGAGGAGAGGCTGGAGTGGGTCCAGAGAAGGGCAACGGAGCTGGGGAAGGGGCTGGAGCAACAGTGCTCTGAGAAGCAGCTGAGGGAATGGGTCAGGGGGGATTACCTGGAGAAAAGGATGCTCAGGAGAGAAAAAGGAGCCTGAGGGGTGACCCCATGAATGTTGATCCCTATGGAAAGGGTGGGTGTCAGGAGGGAGGAGCCAGGCTCTGCTCAGTGGCACCCAATGATAGGACAAGGGGCACTGGGTGTCAGCTGGAGCAGAGGAGGTTCCATATCAAGATAAGAAGAAATTTCTTTGTGATGAGGGTGCCAGAGCCCTGGAAGGGGCTGCTCAGGAAGGCTGTGGAGCCTACTTCTGTGGAGCCTACTAGTCCTCCTGGACTAGTCCTGTGTGACTGGATCGTCTAGGGGATCCTGCTCTGGCAGGGGGATTGGACTGGGTGATCTTTTGGGGTCCCTTCCCATCCCTAACGCTCCGATTCTTGCTCTCAGAAGCTACCTGAAATTTAGGAAGTCACAGCAGGGTGGGGGTTGGTGCCCTCTCCCCAGGAACAAGCCAAAGAATAAGGTGAAATTGCCTCAAGCTGCCCCAGGCAAGGATGTCCTTGGCCCTGAGGAACAATTTCTGCCCCACAAGGTTTCCCCAGGCCTGCCCCAGGCTGCTCAGAACAGTGGGGGAGTCCCCATGTCTGGGAAGGGTGTAAAGCTGTGGGGATGTAGGTGGGGGTTAGCTGGGACCTGGCAGTGCTGGGGGAACAGCTGGACGGGCTGTGATTCTATGAAGAAAGACAATTTGCTTTGGGGGTGTCTGGCTGCAAAAGGCAAGCGCTGCTGGGGGTTTCTGAGGAGCTGCTGTGCAAGGAGACAGCTCACACCCCTCCCTGGACAGGATGGAGGTACCAGACCCCTGCAGGAGAGCTCTGTGAGATGGTGATCGTGATACAGACCGCTCTTACCGTATAGGATGACTTGCTGGTGATCTCCAGAAGTTTCTGTTTCGCTCTCCGCTCGGACTCGCGAGCCTCCTGAAGGTCCTGCTTTAGCTGATCGGCCTCTTTCGCCCTGCACAGACAAAGAGCAAACAGCAACCATCAGACTGAATCAGAGGATTGAGGAGTTAGAGAAGCAGGATTACAGTGTCAGGGTGGAAGACGCTGGGATTTGTGCCACAAGAAGCCTTAATCTGAGGAATCACCTGAGCCAGGGAAACTGCAGAACCACGGATGTGTGAGATGTCTGAATGAACACACCCAACTCGCAGGAGAAGCCAAACAACACAAGGACCAGTCCTCTGTTGGACTGGAATCTGGAGACTTCAGAAGAAAGACTGTGGCAAGAAGAGGACAGGGGCAGCGTTCGGCCAAGCACAAGGGCTGACACTAGGCTCTCATGGGGACAGGAGTAATCAGCTGGAAGGAAACAAGACTGATCTTTGCCTTGCTCGCTACCAAACACACCGCAGGACCCAGCTCTGGTATCAGGAGGGTGGAAACACTCCCTTAACACAAAGTAAGGGCTCGGGAGCTAGGGATACCTCAAGGCCAACGTGAAACAGAGATCTCACAGCTGGTAAGAACAGAACAAGTGAGGTGTAGGCAGGAATCCAGAGAGAAGTGGGAATGCAGATCTACCAACCAGAAGGGAAAAACCAAGCCAAGTGTTATTAATGTTGTCAAACACCTTGGGGAATGCAGGGGGCGTCTGCAGAATCCACCCGAAAGCAGAGCCGGCTTCTGCTGCTGCTGCTGTCAGCCAGTGGACCCTTTCCCTGCTGCTTTCACTAGTTTCCATTCCACAGAAGCTTTGGAGGAGAGAGGGACCTGGCAGGACTGGATGACAACTGGAGCCAGCAGGGTGCCTAGGAGTCACAAAAGGCCAATGGCATTCTGGCTGGGATCAGCACTGGTGTGGCCAGAAGGACTAGGGATGTCATTCTCTCCCATACCCCAGTACAGGGGACTGGTGAGTCCTGGGCCCCCTGCTTCATAGGTGAGATTGAAGGGCCAGAGCATATCCAGAGGAACAACGAGGCTGTGGAAGTGATGGAGGGAAAGGCTGATGAGGGGAGACTGAGGCTGGGGGGGTTCAGCCTGGAGAAGAAGAGACTCAGGGGGCACCTTCTCCCTCCCTCCAACTCCCTGAAGGGAGGTTGCAGTCAGGTGGGGGTCAGGCTCTTCTCCCAGGCTACCAGGACCATGATGAGAGGGCAGGGCCTGAAGCTGCCAGGGGAGGGTTAGGCTGGCTGTTAGGAAGCCCTTCCTCAGGGAAAGGGTGCTCAGAGCCTGGACTGGACTGCTCAGGGCAGTGGGGGAGTCCCTGTGTCTGCAGGTGTTGAAGGACAGCCTGTCTTTTTCTGCCTCAATCAGTCTATCACTCTGAGAAAGGGCTCCAGCTCCTCCAACCCAGGGAAAGATTGGGGCCACCACTGCTCTACCACTGCTGGTTCCTACTTAGAGAGGTAGGAAAAGACCCTGGGGGTACTGATCTCCATTAGCTGAAGATGAGCCAGCATGTGCCCAGGTGGTCAAGAACCCCAGGTGGCCAACGGCATCCTGGCTTGTGGGCAGCTGGACCAGGACAGGGATTGTACCCCTGGACTGGGCACTGGGGAGGCCCCACTTCGAATCCTGGGGTCAGTTCTGGGACTGCAACAAAGACACACGTCCTGGAGTTGGAGGACAAGCTGGAGTACCAGTTCAGTGAGGAACTGAGGGGGTTGAACTGGAGAAAAGGAAGCTCAGGAGAGATCTCCTCACTATCAACAACTCCCTGAAGTTCAAAAGATTGGAGCAAAGTGGGATTCTTCTCCCCAGCAACAAGTGACAGGATGAGACAAAATGGCTTCAAGTTGCCCCACGGGGAGGCTGAGTTTGGCCCTGAGGAGCAATTTCTGCCCCACAAGGGTTCCTCAGGCCTGGCCCAGGCTGCCCAGGGAAGTGCAGTCCATGTCTGGAGGGGTCTCAAAGCCCTGGAGATGTGGGGTAAGAGACAGGGGTCAGTGGGGACCTGGCAGTGCTGGGGGGAGTGGCTGGACTCAATATTAAATGCCTTTCAATGGAAACAGTGTGATGTTTCTATGGAGAGAGAATCCAGCTGAGCCCTGGGGCCAGGTGCTGTTGTTGAGGCACGGGGGGCCAAGGGCTCGCTGCAAACTGTTGGCCAGACTAACTGAAAGCACGAGCCACCCTTTCAGCTAAGCCAAGAGGGGGTTGGAAAGCAAAGCAGAGGCAGCTGCAAGTTTGTACCCTCTGACCTCCTCTCCGACTCCTCCGCCATTTTCAGTGCCAACATCTCTGCCTCTAGCACCTTCTGCTCCATCAGCCGCTTCTCCTCCTCCGTCCGGATGGCTGTGGCTTTGATTCGCTGCATCTCCTGCTCAGCCTCTGCTGCCTTCTGAGCCAGGAGCTTGGCCTCCTCCTCTGTGATCTGAGCCTTCTCAGCCAGCAGGTCTGCTGTCTCTTCAGACCTCATCTGAGAACAAAGCCACATTAAGCCACCGGAGCAAACCGAGCGTCTCCCCCAGCGTCCTCACTACTCCCCAAGCAGGGCCCTTCACTCTACATGGCCACCACATTCGAGTCCCTCCCTCCCATCAAAACCTGCTGCCTTCTGCAGCCAAGACCTGGATGTACCCAGGCTCCCTCCCAAATCCTCCTCTTCTGTGCTCCTCCCAGAGCAGGATGAAGTCAGCTGTGTCTTGGCTCCTGATCGAGTTTGCAAATAGCTATAGGATGGCCACATTACACTGTGCCTCCTGAAACGCTTCACCAGTGGAAAGAGTGAGGGGCAGCTGCAGTGCCTCAGGAAACAACCTCCCAGAGACCTACCAGAGCCTCGTTGGCCATCGTTGCCTCTTCCTTTAACTGCATCAACCTTCTCTCCAGCTCGTCCCTTGTCCTCTCAGCCTCTTCTCTCATTTGCTTCTCTCGGGCCAGGCGCTGTCGTTCCATCTGGGAAAAAGGGATTGGGGAAAGCAAGAAACACAGGTTAGAAAGGATTCTTATAGGATGAGACAGGGTCCGACTGCGGGGATCATCACACCAGCAGGCACAGACAACACAGACTCACAGAATGGCTTGGGTGGGAAAGGATCCCCCCAAAGCTCTGACAGTGCCACCCCCCGCCCTGAGCAGGGCCATCCCCACCCAGAGCAGGTTGCTCAGAGCCCCTAGGGCCAACCTGACCTGGGATGGTGCCAGGCACGGGGCTTCTCTCACCTCCCTGGGCAACCTGGGCCAGGCTCTCACCCCTCTCAGCAGCAATAATTTCTCAGAAGTCCATCCCCTGTAAGCCATGAAAGGCCGCACTAAGGTCTCCTCAGAACCTTCTCCTCTCCAGCTGAATCCTCCCCCAGCTCTCTCCCCCAAGTTCTCCACATTGCTCTCAATCCCTTCATCACCAGCCTGTAATTCTGGGGGTTGCTGTGACCCAGGTGCAGGTCACTGCACTCAGCCTTGTTCAAGCTTGATCCTTTTGACCTCTGTGTGACTCTAATCCAGCGGTCACAGAGAACAGACCCCTCTATCCACTCCCAGAAACAACAAACTCTCTTCTCTAGATCCCAACTATGCAGAGACAATCCACCAGAAGATGCCAATGGAGTGTCCCACAAGCACCTCTCCACTAGCCAAGCGCCCAAAGGAGTCACTGGGCTAATTAACACACTAACTTTGAGCTCTGCAGAAGGGATAGTTCTGACTCCTCATGCCACAGCGGCGCGCGGGCCACCCACTGGGTTTAATAAGGGAAATAAGTGTGACAAGACATTCCTCTGCTGCTTGGACACCGGCTGCGCTGTGAAAGCAGGGCGCCTGCTGCTTGAACAGCTCTGCCATCTTCTGCTAAAGGTTGCCTCATTAATTATCATTAGGATCTGCATCCCACTCAGGACTGGTGTTAACGAGAATTCTGGATAGAAAAGGACTCTGCAGAACCAGTTCACAACGGTGGGTCCTGAAAATGGAGGACAGATCATCTGAGATGCTGGCTGAAGCCTGACCTTTCCTGTAGAGTGTGAGTGCTCTGGATTTGAGAGCCCATGTGATGGGCTGAGCACCCCCAGTGCCTTCATCCCCGCCATCCTGAGTCTTGCTGGCGCTAGTCAAACTCCCAAGACTGCACAAGCTCTTGGACAACACTCTGTTCCTTCTGAGAAGGACCTTTTGCTTCACTAACAGCCACTCCTGAGCAGAGGAATCTCCATGAGAAGCAAGAAGCTCCCCTCTCCCAGAGGAGCTGGCCTGGTTCCCCCCACAGTGACTCAAGTGCTGCCCTATCCTGCCACCCCCTAAGCAGCAGGAAGAACTGCTTCAAGAGAGCGTAAGACAAGCCAGGTGGGATCTCCAGGTCAGCTGAGCACTTCAGCACCAGCCCAGCACCACATGGACACGCTCCAACCCATTAGCACAGCAGCCTTGGGAGCATTAGGTCCTCCCGGGTGCTTTGGGCTTCTCATGCTGCTATCTAGTGGCTTTACTGCGGAAGGGACATTGATATTCTAGGCATCGGTGCTCAGATGAGCCGTGTGGGGTTTCAGTGAGTAGAAAAGGTCTACGAGCAGAAAACAATGATTCAGACAATCCAATTTGCTGATAGATGCTCATCGGCTACACGCCGCTGCCTCCAAAGAGCCGCTTTCGCCGCCCGGGCTGACCTGTGGCAGCTAAAGGAGGCCAGCGAGTGGTGAATTAGCATGCAGGGCAGGCAGCCTGGACCGGCAGCATGCATTCCATCAGCATGTCATTAGCAAACGAGGCAAAGAACCACGGCAGAGCCCAGCTCCCCCACCACAGCCCCCATTTTAATTACAAACAACTGCCCCAACCCGCTCCGTTCTCCCAGCTATGGAGCCCAGGTATGAACGGAAGAGGAACACATGGGCTTGTAGGAAACCCAGATAGGCTCTTCCCTCCTCATCTCTCCTCTCCTCCTGGGGCTGGACCTAGGCTGCTATCGCTGCAGAGCCAAAGTGAGGTGTGAGCAGAGAGCTGTTCAGCTCCAACATGTGTTTGATGTCACCCCGGGTGGGGTCTGTTCCTGCCCCGGGTTGTGTGTTTGTGATTTTGGCTCACGGTGTAGTTAGAAGGGATGGATCTCACCTGCTTCCTGGCTTTCTCCTCCCTGGCCTGCGCCTTCATCTGCTGGACCTCCAAGGAGTCTGCCTTCCTCCTCCTCATGAAGAGGTCATGGTTTCCAATGCACAGCTGAAGAATCTGTTCCAGTCAAGGGTGAAGAGTGGAGAGAAAGCAGCTGTACATAAAGGATTCTTGACACACAAAGCCACTAGAGCTGCTCTGGACTGGTGCATGGAAGCACTTCCACCCCCTGATCTCAGACCCTACAAACTCCGCACGTGAGAGGCGAGAGCCAAACCTCAGACCAAACATCAGCTTCTGGGCTACCAGCTCTTTGCAAAGGCCTGTTCTCTGCGCATCCAGCACAGGATGGTTCTGCAAGTTTCACACCAGCCCTAAAAGGCCAAGGAATGAAACAAGATTCTGGGTTCTTTCCTGACGGACGGAGTGTCATGCCTGCCTTCCATTGCATGAATTACTTCTCTGGAGTCTGAGATGCTCCAGCACCCTGACCTTGATGAATGCAGTGACTAAGGCCTCTGTGTCAGGAAGCCAAACAGGACAGCACAGGTCCAGAATGTGGGTGAAAGCTCCTCCAGACACCAGCTCCACAAGAGCAGCTCAAGCCAGGCTCTGACACAGACACTGAAGAGAACAGCTCAGCACAGTCCCCTCCATCCCTGTGCAAGGAGAGTGTCCTAGGGAGAGGAGACCGGCCTAGGACAAGCCTGTCTATGGTAACACTGCATCCCAAACCAGGGAGATCTACAACGCAGCACAGAAAAGACCCACAGGAGAACTAGAGAGATCTGCAGCAAAAACGGGAGTGACACTCAAGTTTTACTTACTAAGCACTTCCACCACGTGGATCAGCTGTCAATCCAGCGCTCAGAAAGAGAGCACAGGAGAGGAGCTTGACTCAGCTTCCCCCCGTTCCAGAGGCTATGGGTGAGGAGTAACCGCTCCACCAGAGCAGCCAGGCCAGCATGTCTCACCCCCAACTGCTTGAAAAGCTGCAGGCAACAGAAACAGCCTTGTCTTCAGACTTACCAGCTTATTCACACGCAGCTTTGACGAATTGAATTTGAAAACATCAATCTTTTTGTCCAACGGCTTAATCGTAAACTGAGAAGGAAAAAAATAAAGAGGGAGAGTTATCGCAGAGCGGAGCATTTAACAGCAAGGCAGCTATCAAAGTCTGACTGAAAGCTCTGGCTCAGAGCAGGTCGGCAGTGTCGAGCAAACAAGGCAGGGAGTTGTCCCCGTGGCTTGTAGCCAAGCAAGAGAACTGCTATCAAAACAACTGAGACAACTGCTCCTCTGGTCAGGAGGAGAGTGGAACAGCATGCAACAGCCGGTGGCCTCTGCAGAGCACCTTGCAGAGGGCAGGGACAGCTCTGCACCTCCTGAGGAAGGGCACAATGTTGCTCTCCCAGCAGCAGCAGAGAACAGACAACCTACAGCAGAAACTTCTGATGCTTCTGAAGGAAGAACCAGCTCTGCTGCCCAATGGATGGGCAAGAGAGTTGTGTAAGCAACTGTTGGTGCCAACGGAATCTAACAGGATCTTTGTGGTTGGAAGGGACCTTTGAGATCATTTGAGAGGGACTTTCTATGAGGACTCTAGTGATAGGACAAGGGGGCTGAGTTCCAGCTCAAAGAAGGCAGACTGAGCTGAGATCTGAGGCAGAAATCCCTCCCTGTGAGGGTGCCAAGGCCCTGGTACAGGTTGCCCAGGGAGGCTATGGCTGCTCCATCCCTGGCAGTGCTGAAAGCCAGGTTGAACGGGGCCTCTGGGCATCCCAGTCTGGTGAAAGGTGTTGCAGCCCATGATAAGGGGTTGGGACTGGGTGAGCTCCTCCCTCTTTATTCTGCCCTAGTGAGGCCACGTCTGGAATATTTTGCCCTGTTCTGAGCTCCCCAGTTCAAGAGGGATACAGATCTGACTGAGAGTCCAAGGAAGGACAAGGATGATGAGGGGACTGGAGAATGTGCCTTAGGAGGAGAGATTGAGAGACCTGGGACTTTCCAGCTTGGAGAGGAGGTTACAAGAGGACATAATCACTGTCTCTACATCCATGAGGGCTGGGTGTCAAAAAGAAAGAGACAATCTCTTCACTCATGCCCTGTGACAGGACAAGGGGCAACGGGTGTGAGTTGGAGCACTGGAAGTTCCACCTCAACATGAGAAAGAACTTCTTTACTGTAAGGGTTGCAGAGCACTGGAATGGGCTACACAAGGAAGTTGTGGAGTCTCCTCCTCTGGAAACTTTCCAGCCCCGTCTGGATGCATTCCTGTGTGACCTGTCTGAGATTCTATGATCCTGCCTGAGCAGAGGGGTTGAACTCAATGACCCCTGGAGGTCCCTTCCAGCTTCTAATGATCTGTGTGTATCTCTGAGGTCCCTTCGAACCTACATCATTTTATGATCATAAAGTCCAACCAACACTGGCAGTGGTTTCCCAAAGGATTTCCCATACTTTTTGCTCTCCAGAACAAGACCACTTTGCAATTCCACCTGTTACTCCCTCCCTCTAACACCTATTTACTCTCCACATGCCAACCCAACTGCTCATAAGCGTAGCCTGGGTTTACCCCCTCCCAGAGCGGCTCTCCCGGGGGTTACAGTGGCATGGCCCAGAGCTTCAGGACAGGCAGGAGGCTGGGAACTAGCAGAAGGATGCTCGCAGAGACACAGCGCTCCACAACAGAAGACAAACATCTCTTCCATCACTCCTCCCACATGACAGAGCTAACGGGCTGCAGAGGCAGCGCTGGAGCAAGGCAGCCCGTGTCCATTAAAGAGGCTCTATTTGTCAATACACTGTGCTGCCTGGAAAGGGCTCGGCAGAACTCGCCCCGGCACTGTTTTGTTTTGGCAGTTTAAGAGCCAATCTTTTAAGACTTTCACCGGGGCAGACGTGTGTGAATATCCCTGTGCTGGGGCGCCAGATGAATCGCCCACCGGCCATCGAAAGCAACAGTTAGACAGAGGCCAGGAGAGGACTTTCAGCTCTATACAAACAGTCAATCCCTGTTAAGATGGATGAAACCCCTCTGTGGTGCCGGCGTAGCCGTTGTACCCAGCTATTAAGCTGTTCACTACCACATCAGGTCTACTTGGGGTCGTTTTATCACAGGGGTGATAGATATGATGCAAGGTAGCAGTCCCTGTCCCCAGGAGACAGTACGGAGGTAGTGTCTGAGCTGACCCTGCATTCCTCCCCATGGGCCAAGAAGCCTTTGAGAGTCCCTGGGCGCTGGGCTGCTCTGCAACTGTGAATCGGTTTGGTTTTAAGGAATAAAAGGAGTGAAGTCCAGCCTGGTGCTGCCACTTAAAAACTTGCCAAGACATGCAATAAACAGAGTCGATGAGAAACCTTTAGCTTTATCCCTGATCAATACCATGTTTAGCCTGGGAAACAATTTTCAATTAAGAAGTCAATTTTCTTCCCCATCCTGAAGGCAGCAGGTGAAAACGGAGCCGCTTGGCTTCCCCTCCACAGCCCATTTCACCGCTGATCTCAACTCCATTTGGTGGCCAACGATTCAGAAGATTCATACTTACACTCTGGATTTAATAAATAAGCTGAAATTAGTCAACTTCCTGAAAAGATTCCAGCTGCTGTGCTGAGCCCAGCAGCCTGAACCTTCAAGATGATGTAATGATACGGCAAGAGCTCTCGCGGCCCCGCTGTATTTCACCGCGCAGAACATATACGGGGTAATAAATGCTGTAATGTACACGGTAAAGCAGAGCTTTCTGCTCCTGAACTCTGCCGTTGCAGCCGAGCACAGTGACATCAATTTAGGGCTTTTTCCTTTTGGCAAACCTGAACTAGCGGGTCTAAACTCTCTGAAAGCAAATCGGAGAACAGCTCCTGCCCGAGCTCTCGTACACCCACACCTGCAGCGTTTGGGAGAGGCTCGCAACGAAGGTTTCACTTGGGGAAGCTCCCTTAGCTAAGCACAGCAAAGGGAGATCACTTGAAATTGCAGCCCCCTTCTTACTGCTCTCAGGAAAGAGAGAAGCCCTCCGTACCTCTTTATCGCTGTAGGAGATATTCCGGATCTCGTTCCACGGGAAGGAGATTTTAGGGGTCAGCCTGTTATCTGGGTCGTAGATATGAAGACCCAAGGCATCAACTCCAAGGAGCAATTCAGTACCCTTCTTATTCTATGGGATGAAGGGAAAGAGCAGAAAACCTTTTATTCCACTCAGAGGGTCAACACACACCATTATCCACCTTATCCCCCAGCCCTGCTATCAAAAGAGCTTCTGCCTCCATGGCAGCCACCTCCAGAGGCTCCACTCATCCCATCCCATCCCATCGCCCCACAGAAGACGGGGACTAACACAAGAGGCATCACGAAACGTAGCCTGCACTCACCCTAATGGCAAAGTAGTTCACTCCATACATCTCCAAGTCCTGAGCTATCTTCAAATACTCCATTTCAGCTTCATCTCTGTCAGGCAAAGGAAGGGCAGCATTACGATGTTTGGGAGGATCAAGGAAAGGTGAACGGCTGCTCCTTCTGATCCTGAGCACTCGCCAAGATTTAAAGCCTGGACTGTTGCTATTGCACACGGGTCAAGCTTGTCTTTGCTGGCAGGATCAACAAAGCCCAAGAGCAAATCCCACCCTGCAGCCTGGCGGCATCTGAAAGGCTGCTGATGCCTGCCTGGCAAGAAGTATCTGCTTTGTCCACCCTCCAAACCCTTTGGGACAAACCAGAGGTCCCTGCCCCGTTTCAGATCCACCTGATTTTCAGCTTCTCCCCCACAAGGAGGTTTTTACCACCCAAAGCAGCCACAAAGCTCATCAGGACAAAGCCCCTTTTCTTTTCCTGGCCCAAACCCCACTGACTCTTTGAAGCCCTCAGGAAAAGGAAGGACAGGGACCTGATGGAGCAGGTCCAGAGGAGGCCATGGAAATGATCAGGGGGCTGGAGCCCCTCTGCTCTGGGGATTGGCTGAGGGTGCCGGGGTTGTTCAGCCTGGAGAAGAGAAGGCTCTGGAGGGACCTAACAGAGTGACCTCCCAATCCCTGAAGGGGGCTACAAGAAGGCTGCAGAGGGACTTTATGAAGGCCTGGAGTGACAGAACAAGGGGCAGTAATTTCACATTAGAAAAGGGAAGACTGAAATGGGCTGTTACGAAGACGTTCTTGAGCAGGAGGCGGGTTGAACACTGGAACAGGATGCTCCATCCCTGGAGATACTCAACACGAGGCTGGACAAGGCTCTGGGCAACCTGATCTAGTTAGGGATATCCCTGCTCACTGTAAGGAGCAGGGACTGGATGCCCTCTGGAGGGTCCCTTCCAACCCAGGCCAGTCTATGATTCTATGATTCAGGCGAAGGGCCTGACCCCAAACCCACAAATGCAGTGAACACTCACCTCGCTCTGCCCCGATGCTCAGCGTACCAGGCTGTGATTCTCTCCTCCCACATCTCTGGAGTCATCTGGTACAGGTTTATGACCTGAGAAACGTGGGGAGAGATAGACAGACACTGAGTCACGCTGCTGCTGTTGGCACAACCTCCTTAGGCAAAGAAAAGCACCAGAAACAAGCCAGAAGCACCAGTGCCCCAGACCACTCCTGCCCAGCACTATGTCAACCCCAAGGCAGGTGACTCCCCACAGGAAACACAACCGCACACCTTCCATCACCCAGCCCTCTCCAGGCTGCCCAGGGTGGGCGGTGAATCACCATCCCTGGTCACGGAGATCTGGAGCTTAGGGACAGGGTTCAGAGGTGGCCTGGGGACAGCTGGATTAACGGCTGGACTTGATGATCTTGAAGGTCTTTTCCAAACTGAATGCTTTCGTAAATCCATAGAATAGATTCCCTGATTGCGGATGATTCTATGATCCCTTCAACCCCAGGCTGCCCCAAAAGATACTCAAGTCTCACTCAGCACATCTTTTGGGATTACAAAGCCCAAGGAAAGCAAATCCCCCTACTATGGGCAGCCACACAGAGACCTTCCTCTGCTGCACCAAACTCCAGCAGGCCTGGCCACCTGCACCGGCAGAGCACCTTACCCGTTTGGGAAGCAGCTCCTCTTGCGCCAAGAAGCCTCGTTTGTGGACATTGGGATCGTAGTCACCATACTGGAAAGAAGGACAAACATCGTGTTCATCCCACGTTAGTGACATAGGGGAGTCCAACTCCTCACCCTTAAATACCCAGCCCATGGGGAGAGAACAAACACAGGCTGCTCACACACTTCACTGATGGAGAAAGAACAGTTAAGCAAGAGTATTTTCTTTGTCACTAACGTTGTCACCCACTGTGGGAGGGCAGCCCAGGACCCACCAGGTCCTGGGCTCGATTCAAAGTGTCACCAGCAGGTGAAGGGAGGGGATTCTCCATCTCTGCTCTGCTGAGATGCCATCTGTGGTTCTGTGGCCACTTCTGCAGTCACAGAATCACGCACAATCTGGAGCAAGTACAAAGGAGGCCACAAGGATGATCAGAGGGCTGGAGCACCTCTGCTCTGGGGACAGGTTGAGGGAGTAGCGGCTGTTCAGCCTGAAGAGGAAAAGACTCCGGGGGGAACCTCAGAGCAGTATCCAGTAGCTGAAGAGGCTCCAGGAAACCTGGAGGGGGACTTCTTCCAAGGGACTCTGGTGCTAGGACAAGAGGGCTGGGTTCAAGCTCAAAGAGGGCAGATTGTGGCGAGATCTCAGGCAGAAATCCCTCCCTGGGAGGGTGCTGAAGACCTGGAACAGGTTGCCCAGGGAGGCCGTGGCTGCTCCATCCCTGGCAGTGCCCAAGGCCAGGCTGGATGGGGCTCTGGGCACCCTAGTCTGGTGAGAGGTGTCACTGTCCATGGCAGGGGGTTGGCATTGGCTGAGCTCCGAGCTTCCTCCCAATGCAAACCAGTCTGATTCTGTGATTTAGTTCTACTCTGACCCCAAAAAACACTTTGTCTGATGTGAGGAAAGACTCTATAGCTGAAACGTCCTTCCCCTCCCAGCAGCAGTGGGATAGGGAGTCAAGACACAGCCAACAACCTGTCCCCAAGGACTGAGGGATGGCAGGAACCAGGAGGAGACAGATGGTGGTCACTCTGTCACTGCCATCAGCCTAATTAGCAAATAATACATAAAAGAATGACCAGAGCTTCAGAGGCTCCTCTCAGGCAGGTGTCAGCTCGGCTGCTCGACTGGGTGATGGAATCTAATTCAGATTCCTCCAGTGCAGCCAGTAATTACCACTATTTGTTTAGATTTACATCTTCCGGAGCAGAACGTAAAGTGACTGCGAAATAAAACTACTCCATGAGGGACCAACGAGTTGAGTGTGCCCGCAGAGCTCGCAAAAATGAGCTTACCTCCTGTAAGAGGGCAGAAAAGAACCAGAAAACAGCATCTCAACCAACCTCATGAGTTGAAGAGAAGATGATGGATGTGAGATATGGAAATGTAACACTGCAACTCTCAGCATCTGGGACCGCTGCAGTAACACTTCACACAAGACACGGCAACGGCCCTTTCCTCCCCACCCTCTACAGGAGGCTTCAGCTCAGCAGGTACAGAACGGTGGCAGTTACTGAACACAAACCATGGACACACATGGTGGTCAGAAAGCTTCTTCCTCCTTTAAGGCCGGAATTCCATTCAGGAAGGTGCTGAGTAGAAGCAACTGTCTGTTTTCAGAGCTCTTGAACAACCCTTGAACCCACATCAAAAGGGATCCTGGCTTGCATCAGCAACAGTGTGGCCAGCAGGACTAGGGATGTCATTCTCCCCCTGGACTGGCCACTGGGGAGGCCTCCTCTNAGCAGGTCCAGAGGAGCAATGAGGAGACTGAAAGGAAGGGCTGATGGAGCTGAGGGAGAGGCTGAGGGTGCTGGAGGTGTTGAGCCTAGAGGAGACTCAGGGAGACCTTCTCCCTCTCTCCAACTCCCTGATGGGAGGTTGCAGTCAGGTGGGGGTCAGACTCTTCTCCCAGACAACCAGCGCCAGGACAAGAGTGCAAGATCTTGAGGGTTAGGTTGGATGTTAGAAAGCCCTTCCTCCTGGAAAGGGTGCTCAGAGCCTGGACTGAACTGCCTAGGGCACTGGTGGAGTCCCCGTGTCTGGAGGTATTGAAGAACAGCCTGGCTGTGGCCCTCAGTGCCCTGGTGTGGCTGATAGGGTGCTGTTAAGTCCTGGGCTGGGCAGGATGAGCTCAGAGGGCTTTGTCAGCCTCAGTTACCCTGGGATTCTGATTCCGTGAAAACAACTCTGATAACCTTGGAGAAGCAGGAAAGAAACGGTCTCGAGGTGGTGAAAATAATAGCTAACAGGAAGGAAGGTGATTATTTGGTGTGGCGCTGTGCCGTGGCGATCCGAGCTTGACGATGGATTAGGTTGATTTTTCCTGCAGTAGCTAAGAAAAAATAAATTGCCAGGTCCCAGCGAAATTCCTACGCTGGATGAGAACATCAATTATTCACCGGTCCAAAATCAACACAGGGCTCAAGGACTGCAGCGTCCACTGGCTACACCGGTCGGACAAACGCACTGCCAAAGGCACTGCCATTAAATCGGCGCCTCGGAAGGGTCATGGAATTGCAGCTGCTCTTCGCTGAGCTGTAGGGTTAACATCCATGGTTATACATGGGAGTTGCTGTTACCTCCTCCCTCTTCCACCTTGTTTACACCTGGGTGGATGAACACATCAAACCACACCAAGAACTGTTTGTTTGGCGGAAAATAAACATCAAAAATATCAAATAAAAGAGCTGTCTGCTAGCGCTACAAGGGCTGAAGTGCTGCGAGGGCTGCACCGAGCTGCATTTTAAAGGATAAGAATCGAGCAAAGCGCCTGGCCGTTACCGTTTCCTGTCAGGACGTGGGGTTTTGGTTTCTTTTCCGGGAGATTCCACGTCTCTCCCAGCTATTTAAAACCTGAACTGCCTCCAGCATCTGAAAGCTGCGTGGGTGGGCTGACTGCGGGGCTCAAGGGGGAAAACACTCCGTAATTCCCCAAATGAAGACAGCAGAAGAGAAGTACACAAGGGGGTTTGGTTTTATGAGCCACACGTTTAGTTGGTTATTGCAGGTAGGTGTGAGGGAACAGCACCAACCGACCTGGCTGTCAATCAAATGGCTGCAAGAATGCTGCTATTATGGCCCTAATCAGGTTAATCAGCACGTTATTAGGGAAATTACTGCACTCAGCAGCGACTTTCTCATCCAGAAAGGACACTGTTATCCTATTTGACCAGAAGGAGATGAGACCTACAACATCTTTCTTAGCAGCTCTGGCCCGAAGATAGTGCTTTTGACTTTCTCCTCTGCAGCAGAAAGGGAAACTCTGCCCGCAGGGGCAAGGAAAGGTGATGTCTGGTGCAGACGTGAGGTGGAGATGAGAAACGCTGTCCCTCTTCCACCTTCTCACAATCTCTGTGCAGAATCAAGCTGTGCAAGGTCACAAATGCTCTGGCTCAGCTCCTCCAGACGGCCAAGTGGCGAGAAGAGACACAGGATGGTACAACAGTCCCATAACAAATTCCGGTCCGTTCCTGACTGCGCGGGCAGGAGCTGTGGCGGCCAAGAGTTAATGGCACTCAATATTTACCCAAGGGTTTGCTCATTTGGGCGCTGGGGAAAGTCATCCCTGACATCTCCTCAGCTCAGCAGAGAAAAAAGCCGGCTAAGCGTTGACGCGCTCGCTCAGGTGAAGCAAGCAATGGGTACTGCACCCAGGCTGAGCATCTCTAAGGCACCTGGTCTGTTCCTAGTCAAAGAGCTTCTCCAACCAAACCCATTTTCATCAGATCAATGGGAACTCAATGACCACTGAGTTTTTCTTCTGCCTACTGAGGCCAAACCCCCAAGATCAAACCCTGGATGAAGGGAGAAGCCAGAACCCCTATATGTTACCACAGTAACACTGATGTGGCAAGCTGGAGTCCAAAGACCACAAGAATGATCAGAGGGCTGGAGCTCCTCTGCTCTGGGGACAGGCTGAGGGAATTGGTGCTGTTCAGCCTGGAGAGGAGAAGGCTCTGGTGGGGGACCTTAGAGCACTATCCAGCGCCTAAAGGGACTCCAGAAAAGCTGGAGAGGGACTTCCTCCAAGGGCCTCTGGTGCTCAGACAAGGGGGCTGAGTTCCAGCTCAAAGAGGGGAGACTGAAATGAGATCTGAAGTAGAAATTCCTCCCTGTGAGGGTGCTGAGGCCCTGGAACAGGTTGCCCAGGGAGGCTGTGGCTGCTCCATCCCTGGCAGTGCCCAAGGCCAGGTTGGATGGGGCTCTGGGCACCCTGGTCTGGTGAGAGGTGTCACTGCCCGCGTCTAGGAGTTGGGGCGGGGGAAACTCTGAGCAAACCCTTTCAACCCAAACCTATCTGGGACTTCAACGAGCACTCAAAGCAAAGTGGTTATCACAGTGACAAGCGTTCCAGATCTGCAAGCCCCACGGCTGGTTTGTGCCTCTGGCTACACCCACAAGAGCAGGGAGAAGATCCACCACCGCAGGGGCTTGGGGAATTCACTGGCTTCAGCGGCTGAGGCACACTTGAGCAGGCGCTGCAGCTCGGAAGCTCAGCACTTGCTAAGAGTCCTGGAAAGAGAAAGCAAAAACCTGTCCAATGCCTGAAGGCAGCCAGGAACCAGCCGTGCAGAGAAGGCGGCAGGGCTGCTTGTAACCTTCTTGCTTCCCAGCTTGTAACAACTTTCCTTACCTTTCCTTTCCTTGGGAAGTGGGACGTGACCAGTGTTAAGCTACCGCTGACATCAGCTAGCCCACAGGGAATCCCCCCTGTGCTTACCTTGGCTTGGACGGCGTAAGAGGCCAAGAGGACTGAAGCTTCAGGAGGACAGTAGATCTTCTCATCCAAAATCTGCTTCTTCACCTACACGGGGTGGTAAGAGACAGAGACCACACGTTGAGTGGGGTGGCACGAAGCATGACTGTCACAGCAGATGGTGGCGGTTGGGTTTAACTGGAGCTGTCGAGCACACAGTTAACGATTTTCCTAACACTAATTAGGATTCCAAACTGGGAAGTCTCTGGCAGTTCAGAAAGGAAGGGCTCAGGCTTTCACAGGCCGCCTTTTCCAGACAGGTTGTGAGAATGGCTAAATTTAGAGGTGGAAAAATGACAGAAGCCATATTCCACTGCTGAAGGCAGAAGGAAGGAGGAGGGGGGAAGTCTTGTGTGTAAACACAGGGATAAAACTTCTTAAGGCATAAGCTACAGCTCGATTTGCTGCCTATACCCAGCACTAAGCTCAACAAGAAGCTTGTGCTGACTCCCTGAGCAAGCAAAGGCTTTGCTCTGGGATACTCAGGCTTCCTTTTGAGGCAGCACTCCCCTGCACTGGAAGCGAGCTCCCTTGAGTGCTCCCAGCAGCCAGGAGAGCCATGGGGTCACCTCACCATGAGCAGCCCAGGAGTGTCAATACACTGGCCCCCAAAGCTTTACTCTTCCTGGCTTCTGAGCACTAGAAACATTCAACCTGTCATGTTTGATTTGTTTTGGGGGATTGCACACTTCATTTTTCTGAGTGAAGAGAGAAAAAGCAGCAGATTCTTTCCTGAGAGACTTCTACAGATTCCAGGAAGTACCCAGGGGTCAGGCTGGGGCTGTTCTGCTCCCTGACACAACCCCTTACAGGACACAAATACAGCCAGTAGGTCTCGTCTGACAGCGAGCTCCTGCCATTGAAGCTCCTCTTTTCCAGCCATGCAGCAGTGCAACAGCTACAGCAGCTAAAGTTGGGTACTTCAAATAAAAAGGAGAAAAGCCTGAAAGTCTGTTGCCTCCAGTTTCCAAATGCTTAATGCAAGGGTATGAGATACCGGGACCAGTGGGTTCCCTCTTCCCCCCTCCCTCTGTGCTCACCAGCAGCCTCTGACAGAGCTAGGATTTTCTTGTGCTCCAGTTCTCTGGAGGCTGTGGAAGTGCTGAGCCTCACAGCACAGCCCAAATGCCAGACAAACCATCTCGGACTTATTTTCCAAAGTATTTGGTGTTGGAGACAACTCCCTCCACCACTCTGCTCCTCTGCTCCCCGACGTGGTGACCCTGCAGCCTTCTCGCAACCCTGCTCATCCTGGGGTTGGGAAACACCATACTGGGACAGCTCCTACCTGCAGGAAGAACAAGTGCTGAGTAATCTCCTGGACCAGCTCCTCCTCTGCGTTCTCAGGATAAAACTTGGCTAGGAAGTGGAAAGTGACTGGCTCCTCAGTTGGAACGTCATGGTCCAGAACCTGCAGGACACAAGGGCAGGTCAGTTACTATTGCTAGTTACTTCTGTCTCAGCCACCTTCCACTCACATCAGCAAACTGATTATCAAGCACTTTAGACATCTAGAAGAGAGGAACCGACCTAAATAGTTCAGAAACCCTACTGAAAACCAGAAAACAAACATTGCTGATACGCCTACGGGCATGAGGAAACAAACAAGGCACAACCAAACAGCACAGAGAGTGAAACAGCACAGCCTGAGCCCAATGTCAGCAATGCTGGGTCCCGTTATGCCACCAGCCAACCTTCTTCACGTTCCTTTGCATGGCATGAAAGGCCAGTGGCATCCTGGCTGGGATCAGCAATAGCGTGGCCAGCAGGACTAGGGATGTCATTCTCCCCCTGTACTGGGCACCGGGGAGGCCTCCTCTCAAGTACTTAGGGCAGATCTGGGCCCCTTGCTTCAAGAAAGAGATTGAGGGGCTGGAGTGGGTCCAGAAGAATAATGAAGCTGGGGAAGGGACTGGACACAAAGGCTGATGGGGAGAGGCTGAGGGAGATGGCAGTGCTTAGCCTGGAGAAGAAGAGACTCAGGGGGGACCTTCTCCCTCTCTCCAATTCCCCTGAACGGAGGCTGCAGTCAGGTGTGGTTGGGCTCTTCTCCCAGGCAACCAGCACCAGGACAAGAGCACAGGGCCTGAAGCTGCCAGGGGAGAGTTAGGTTGGATGTTAGGAAGCCCTCTCGGAAAGGGTGCTCAGAGCCTGGACTGGACTGCCCAGGGCAGTGGGGAAGTACTCATGTCTGGAGGTGTTGAAGAACAGCCTGGCTGTGGCTCTTAGTGCCCTGGTCTGGCTGATGGAGTGATGTTAGGTTCTGGGCTGGGATGAAGGAGCTCAGAGGGCTTTTCTAGCCTCAATCAGTCTGTGATTCCTTGCTGCATTGCTGGCTCTGTCCTGAGAGGATTCCTGTTAGTTTAAAATCCTGGCAGGGGAGCTGCACTTGATGGTCTCCTACAGTCTCTTTCCACACCTTCACTGACACCCAGCCTTTCCTCACAGTCCGGTTTCATCCTAACATCCTTAGTGACAGAACCAGGCTTCTCTAAGCCCCTCGGGACGTTTGGGAAGGGTTTCCCTTTCTTACCTCCATCTCCCTTTCCCTCCTTGGGTTTTTCTCCTCCCCAGCTCTCAAACACAAAAGGAGCCAAGGTGCAGCTTCACTTATCCACTGAAGATTTCCTCATGTAGAGGCACAGAAGAGACTGTTTAGTCTCCTTTCCATGACAACTACCCCTTGAAGTCCAGTACCCCCTCTGGCCGGGGATCCTCAAGCAGATTCAGCCTGAGAACTCACAGGTCAGGAAAAGCTGAGGAGTATCTATGCCCCAGGGATGAGATTTACATTCATCTCACCCTCAAAGATGTCAAAGAAAGGGGAAATGAGAGGTACATTTTCCTCTGTCTCCCGAGAAAAGGGGAGCCCGGTTCCAACCTTCTTGTCCATTTTGAGCCAAGCCACTGTGTCTTTGATGGTGTACTGAAGCCCGAAGAACCAGGTCTCTCTGAGTCCCAGCGTCCTGCACACCAGATCAAACAGGTCTTTCCCTTTCCACTTCACCTGTAAGAAAGCAAAGAGGCATCTGAGTTACAATGATGGGGTTTGTAACTTCAGCTCCATTCAATCAAAACCCTTCTTTTGTCAACCTGAGTTGAGTGTGGAAAAGCATCTGGGACAGACAAGGAACATGCTAATGGAGAGTACTGTCCTTCAGTCACACCACATCTGCCTTTACCAACTCCTCCCTCCCTCAGATCCATTGATTCAGCTGGGTTAGACAAGACCTTTCAGCTCCTTCCCCCAGTATTGCCAGGGCCTCACTGACCTCTTTCCCTCACCCCCATCTCCACAGCTCTGAGACCCCTCCAGAGACACAAGTACTCCCCACCCTTTCCTGGGCAGCCTGGGGAACCCTTGTGAGGCACAAATTGTTCCTTAGGGCCAACCTCACCCTCCCCTGAGACTGTTCCATCCTGGAGAGAAAGAGACCAATCCTTACCTCACTCCAACTTCCTGAACCTCAGAGAGTTGTAGAGAGTAAGAAAGTCTCCCCTGAATCTCCATGTCTCCAGTTAAACCCCCCCAGCTCCCACAGCTGCTCCTCAGGGCACTGGTGCTCCAGCCCCTTCCTCAGCAACTCCTCTGGAGGCCTAAACCCAGACTCAACAAGAGATAAAGCCCATCTATGTTTGCTGCTCCTGGAGTTCGCTCCTAAAGACAGGTGGTGTCGCAAGGCTGAAAGGTGAAGAGGGCCATAAAGCAGATGGATATGATGTGCCAAAACCACTTTGCTCTTCCATCTGCTCGCTGGCTCCAGATACACGGTCCCAACTCCAACCCCCTGGGGCGAAAAATCTCTGGGCACGTCCTTGTCCTTGTCTGGTGGCTGGATCGCGGTGCCACCTGGACGACATCAATATTAATGCTGGGCCGTGGCAGCGACTGCTAGAGGGGGAGAAGCGTTGCTGCGCTGTCACCCACTGCCGCCTTGTGGGCAAAGCCTCGAGGCCAGGCTGGCTGCGGCGATTAAAGGAGGGCTTTGCTATTTTTTCTCCATCCCAGGGTGCACACACACACACCTGCTGACAACCCCAGAATAGAACAAAGCCGGTGCCGCTCTCCAAAATCCACCCCCAGGCAGCTCTCGGCGTTTGGTACCCAGCACCATTAACACCTCCAGGTCACCACCACCAGGACGAGCCAGTTTAGCAGGGCTGAAATGAGAAACACCTTCATTTCCCACATTTCTTTAGCCTCCGGTCGCCAGGATGAGCTCCGGATGGCTCCGGCTGCGGAAGATCTCCTGCCTGTTGTAAGAGGGAGGGAGGTTAATTCAAGGGTTTATGTTTTCCTCTCTCTCTGCCATTAAAATTCACTGGCAGGAGTGTTTGAAGGGGTTTTTGCTGCTGGTACATTTTATGCCGCCGCTCTGTCACGGCCGTTAGGGCAGAAATAACTCCTGACCGCTCCTGCCTGCTCAACGCTGAAGTCTCCAGCTGGAACACAGCACACCCTCCCCATGCTGAACTACCTTCATTAAATATCTAGATGGAGCAACAGCCACCTCTATTTCAACATGTAGGATTGTGTTCCACACCCTGGTACTTAACAGAACCATCTGCATTCAAGCGGCATCTTCTGACAGCTGAACTCCAACTGCTCTGCAGGCAGTCAGGATCCTCCTGGCCCTTCCTCCTGGCATTAACTGCCACATTTCCTGGTCATAAACCACAAGAAAAAGACCCCCCCACCAAGGCATGGGGAGATGAAGGCTGGGCAGAGAGCCTGCAGCAGTTCCTGCCTGCTCCCAGGCTGTGCTTGGTGTCACCTGAAGCACCAAGATGATTTTACAAGCTGTTAGGAGCTCCTGAAAAAGTCCCCTCCCAGCTATAGGGCAGAGCAGCCAGTACAATGCTACAACGATCCCAGACTGGTGGGATGGGAAGGGACCTCTAGGATCACCCAGACCAACCCCCCTGCCAGAGCGGGGTCCCCTAGAGCAGAGCCCCCAGGAGCAGCCCAGGAAGGTCTGGGATGTCTCCAGCGCAGAGCCTCCACAGCCTCTCTGGGCAGCCTGGGCCAGGGCTCTGCTGCCCTCACAGGCAAAAAGCCTTCCCTGCTGTTCAGGTGGAACCTCCTGTGTCCCAGGCTGTGCCCGGTGCCCCTGTCCTGTCGCTGGGCACCGCTGAGCAGAGCCTGGTCCCATCCTCCTGACACTGCCCCTTTAGCTATTGATCAGCATCGATCAGATCCCTCCTCAGTCACCTCCTTTCCAGGCTGAAGAGGCCCAACTCTCTCAGCCTCTCCCCTAACACAGATGGTCCAGCCGCCTGAGCATCTCAGTGGCTCTGTGCTGGGCTCTCTCCAGTGGTTCTTGAACTGAGGAGCCCAGAACTGGCTCCAAGACTCTGTATGTGCCCCCACCATGGCAGAGCTGAGGTGGAGGAGAACCTTCCCTCAACCTACTGGCCACACTCTTCTTGACCTACCCCAGGAGCTCACTGGCCTCTTGGTGAGATAAAGCCCCCTCTCCCTATAAAATGCTAGTAGAGCAGGATGTGCTGCTCCAGCACCCTCGATCCTCTAGGAGGCAGTGGATCCACCCAGGGAGACACCAAAGGAATCCGAGGCCAAGGGGAGAATTGATGCTCTTTACCAAGTCCAGAAACACTTCCGATTAATCAGCCCAGTGTTGTAAGCAAACAGCATCACACACTAAAACCTCAGCAGCCGGTGCCAGAGCCCAGCCAGGGTTTATTGGCCCCATCTTTTTCTCCAACAGCAGCAGCAGTGCTTCGCATTTGGCAGCCATTAACAGGCTCTGCATTATTTACTGGCCCACACGCAGGAGCACTTCCAACGGGCAGGAAAGCAGAGAGGGCTGAGTGCAGCGCAGAACTCACTCCTGACGGGTTTCACTACGGCTCCTGAGCTGAGAAACCAGAGGCAGAAACGCGGTTGGGGTAGAGAAGCTACAGAAAGAAATCTCGAGGCCACAGGAACCAGTGTTTCTTCCAGCGATGGTGAATTGTGGATTCCAGGTGTGAACAATGGCTGAGTTTGATGGTAAATCGGGTAACAACACCTCCACGGATGAGGGCAGCCCACAAGGGCCAACAGTGTCCTGCGCTGGAACTGAAGTGTCAACAGCAGGGCCAGGGAGGGGATTCTCCCCCTCTGCTCTGCTGAGACCCCCACCTGGAATCCTGCAGCCAGTTCTGGAGTCCCCAGGACAAGGAGGACCTGGAGCTGCTGGAGAGAGGCCAGAGGAGGCCACGAGGATGAGCAGAGGGCTGGAGTCCCGCTGTCTGGGGACAGGCTGAGGGAGTTGGAGCTGTTCAGCCTGGAGGGGAGAAGGCTCTGGGGGGACCTTAGAGCAGCTTCCAGGCCCTGCAGGGGCTCCAGGAAAGTTGGAGAAGGACTTTTTCTGAGGGACCTAGTGCTAGGACAAGAGGGCTGGGTTCCAGCTCAAATTGAGCAGATTGAGATGAGATCTGAGGCAGGTCTCTCCCTGCAAGTGAACTAGAACAGGTTGCCTAGGGAGGCTGTGGCTGCTTCATCCCTGGAAGTGCTCAAGGCCAGATTGGATAGGGCTCTGGGCACCCTGGTCTTGTGAGAGGTGTTGCTGCCTATGGCAGGGGGCTGGCACTGGGTGAGCTCTGATCTCTCTTGCAGCCCAAACCAGTCTGTGATCCTACAAAACTGAATGACATCAGCTATGTGTTAAAGAGGGGAAGAGAATTTTTAACAATGTTCCTCCCACAGGAAGCCCTCCGTGGGCAGCAGGGATGTGCCCAGGCTCTGGGGACAGAACCTGTCTCTGTCTGGGGCTGGTGGACAGAGATCCAACCTCCTCATCATCACAAACACAAACGCCAGTGGAGCTCCAGCCCCACCTGGGGTCAGGCTGAGGAGTACAGGCACACAGAAGCGACAGGAGCCAGAGATGCCCAAATCAACCACATGCAACCACTAGGAGCCGAAATGGAGATAACTTGGAGCCTGCAGTCAGCATTTGTTTCTCCTCGTGGACTTGAATAGCACCAGCAGTGCCACAGGCAGCCATCGACTTGGATTTAAAGCCCATTCAGAGCAAGCAGGGAATAAAATACACAACATCCTCCCATTTATTCATTTTTGAAACCAAAGCGAACTTAAAGAAAGACTTTCAGCTGCCACTGACTGAGCTGCAAGATGGGGCTGTACAGCAAGTTTTATTTCCTAATGCCACAAGACAATGTGATAACAAGCCTTTAATTAACATCTATTCCAGTTAACCACCGAGGAGGCCAAAAAATGCACCCAGCCATCACAGCACAGAAGGTGCAGCCCAGCACAGCTCCACAAGTGTGAAACACGGCCAGGGATGGTGATTCAACCCCCTCCCTGGGCAGCCTGTGCCAAGGCCTGAGGACCCTTTCCAGGGAGAAGCTTCTCCTCAGAACCAACCTCAACTTGCCCTGGGGCAGCCTGAGGCCAGTTCCTCTTGTGCTGTCCCTTGTGAGAAGGGATGAATCCCCCCTTCTCTACAACAAGGCTCTTAGAATCTTGAGCAGAGGGTTAGTCTTACCCTGGTAACAGTGAGTTACCTCAGAGTGAAGCAAGACCACACCTCATCAGCCCTTCTCCTCATCCTAAGGGCTGCTTCAGCTTCTGCTGCCTCCCAGCTTCAGTTTCCAGGGCCCTGCACAGGTACTTTTAATTACAAAAGCCACCCACTTGAAAGACACTGCCTGTACAAAGAAGAAAATCTTTTGAAAGAGGTAATAAACAGCATCAACACTCCAGCCTGGCACCAAAAGAGAAATATTTGCTGCACCAAACACCTTCCCCTCCTTACCCTTTCATCAACCCCCCACTCTGGATTAACCACAGACTGACAGCAGCTTAGAACCATTTTGGAAGGAACTGGAAAACCTGGGAGTTTCGTAACACACTTGGAACTTGGGGGATCCCCAGAGTGAGGCAGCCAGAAGCTAAAGAGGACCTGTGCACCTCCTATTAAATCCCATTTGACTTGGACTCGGCTTAAGTGAACACAGAACTGAGTCAAACCAAATGGCTTCTGATGAGAAATCAACTCCTGTTGTGAGGTAGCCGACTGTCTGACTTTGGAGGGGCCACAAACCTCTCAAAGACACGAAGCGAGTGAGAAACCAGCCCTTGCTCAGTGTTGAGAGAGAGAAGCAGCACCCAAAGTGCTGAGGGTGCACTAAGGAGCCAGAGTACTGCCTTGACAGCATCCCAGCCATTTACTGCAGATCACTTCATGGCCGAGGGGGATTATTTCGCTCAGCTTTCTGAAATAGCTGTTAGTGCCCACAGGGTTCTGCAATTGACTTTCTGCCTGACTGCTGGAGCTTAGCACCACCGAGAAAGGTCACCGCCCCCTACGAGCATCTCCGGGCTGCTGCTAAACACTTAACTGGTTATAAACGGTTGTAAATGGTTATAAATCCCCTACCCAGTATCAGAGCTGCACACTCAATGGTTTTCTGTGCCAGCTCTTACTCCAAAGCTTATTTGGTCCCCGATTTTCACCACCAAATCTTCACTTACTCCTGTTTCAGAGGATGAACCTTTGCAGCCTGGCTACATCACTCCCAATGTCTGTTGAGACAAAGAAGCCAAAGTCTGGCCACTTGCAGAGGAAATTTGGGCTCACCTACTCACAGAAGGTCAGAGAAGCTTTAAAACCAATCAAGAGGAGCCCTGGGCTGAAGAGATCCCCCCACCCAAGATTATTCGCTTGGGGAACAGCTAGAGCACAGAAGGAGTGACAGGACAAACTGTTAAACCTGCTCATCCATCACCCTGAACCTCTTCTTGCTGCTTGAATGCTCAAGCTGTTTCTCTAGGGTGGCTGTAAAGCTTCTCCATTCATTTCAAACCGAGCTGCTGCTGTGGAAGGATGGAGGGTGGGAAGAAATGTGGTGCAAGAGCCTCAGACATTAATCAGCAGCAGCGTGTTAGGAAAATTAAGATTTCCTTTCTATGAATTATTTCAGATTTAGGCTCTGCTGAGAGACAGGGTTTGCAGAGTAAACAGACAGCACAGGTTTCATCTCCCTAAACACACAGCTGGGAATTTCTACAGGGCAACCTGGGGTGAAACCGAGGTGTCAGCGAGGATTAAGCAGCAAAACATTCCTGGCACTCCTTCCTCCTCTGCTCCTTTCTGTGAACAAAAGTTCCAGGCAAACTCAGCCCTCACCTGTGCCCAAACTCAGCCCCATCACCCACCTGCACCCAACCACCTCCCTCAGTGCTGAAGGACATCACACCAGTTCCTCCAACACTCCAGCTCCACCAAGACCCAGCAGACCCAAGCAGGACCCTCATCAGCTCCTTCCTGCTCTTTCAGAAGGACTGGAGAGGTCTGTCTGCAGCAAGAAGTTGGGGGGTTTTGTGGCAGGAAAAAAACCACCTGAAGACACTCAAGTCAAGCCCCAGCAGAGGGGGTTTCCTCACCGCTGTGCAAGTGCCATCATCCCAACAGCAAAGGACAAGAGGCCGCACCATTAAAAACCAGAATGACTTACTTCTCCTCAGCCATTATTACT
Organism: Upupa epops; assembly: GCA_013397515.1. NCBI lineage: Eukaryota > Metazoa > Chordata > Aves > Bucerotiformes > Upupidae > Upupa > Upupa epops. The sequence continues at coordinate 58,958 of VZRI01007097.1, read as the reverse complement.
GGGAAAACATGCACAAGCAGAGCCAGGGCGCTTAAAACTCTGCTGGCAGAAGAGTCATCTGAAATAAACCCTTAATCCCTGGGAAAAGCAGAGTTCCTAAGCAAGGAAATACACGATGACAACCGCCCCTTGGCTTCTGGGCCCAGATCCACAGAGGGCTGGATCAGACCAACAAACTACAAACTAGGAAACATTAATTTAAACTAATGAGAGGTGGGGGATGATGTCTGCATTTCCAATCCCTGCAGATCAGAGGGCACAACTGAGAATGACCAGGATTTCCCAAAAAGGCAAGCCATGACAGAAAAACCCTACACAGCAGGAGCAAGACCCAGGACAGGATCCCCTGGAACATCCCCCACCCTTGGCACTGAGCTAACGGCCCAGGAAAAGGTGACCATATCCTTCTTGTGTGTGGAGAGCTCTGAGCTGGAGCCTGCTGGGTTCAAGTCTTGAAACCTGGGACAGGGCGAGACCCTGGGCCTCCTCACAACAGCGGTGCTGCAGCGAGTGGGTCCGGCTGGGATGGTGAAATAAAGGTGAATTAAAACAAGGATAAATGTAAATTATAACCTGGGACAATGGTGCTTTATAACCTGGGAACAAGACAAGGCTTGAACTGGGGTGAAGATGAGCTGAAGCCAAATTATAATCCAGGCTTAAAGACAAATCCTAACATGAGATAAAACCGAGTCAAGGCCAGATTATAACCAGGATGAAATTAGTTTATAAACCCAGATGAAGTCAAGGTGAAACCAAACTACAATCCAAGACTGAAGCTGAATCACAACCTAGAAGAAAACTGGGCTGAAGCCAAATTATAACCAGAACAAAAGCAATTCACAAACTGGGATGAAGCTGAGTAGAAGCTGAATCAGAACCTGTAGCAAAGCCAAGGTGAAGCTACAGGATGAAGCCAGTTTAGAAACTGAGATGAAACCAAACTGAAGCCAAATTACAACCCAGGATTGAAGCCAAATCCTAACCTAGGACAGAACCAAGTTAAAGCCAAATCATAACTGCGATGAAATCGATTTACAAAGTGGGATGAAGCCAAATTGAAGTCAAATTATAATCCAAGAAAAGGCCAAATCATAACCTGATTATAACCAGAATGAAGCCGATTTAGAAACCTAGATGAAGCCAAACTGAAATCAAATTACAAACCAAGATCAAGCCAAATCACAACCTGGGGCAAAAACAAGTTGAAGCCAAATTATAACTGGGATGAAAGCGACTTACAAACTGGACGAAGCCAAGTGAAGGCCAAATTACAACCCAGGTCTGAAGACAAAGGGAAAAGCAGAGTTCCTCCAGGCTGAAGCCAAATTATAACCAGGATGAAGCTGTTTAAATCCCAATTGGAACCTGTGGCAAAGCTGAGTTGAAGCCAAATTATAACCAGGAGGAAATCAGTTTATAAACTCAGATGAAGCCAAGCTGAAGGCAAATTACAACCCACAATCAAAGGCGAATCCTAACCCAGGACAAACCCGGGCTGAACTCAAATTATAACCGCAATGAAGCCCAGCAGAAGCTGAATTGGAACCCAGGTCACAGCCGAATTATAACAGGGATGAAGCCGGTTTAGAAACCGAACTGAAACCAACGCGAAGTCGAATGGTAACCCGGGACGAACCCGAACTGTAACCGAAACGAAGCCGAGTTACAACCCACGACGAGGCCGAATTCCAACCCTGGACAAAGCCGAACCACACAGGCCTCGCCACCCCTCTGGAGGCCCGGCCGAGCCAGCGTCCCTCTCTGCAAGGGCTCGACCAAGCCGCGGCCTAGCTACCCGCTCAGTACGGACCCCCCGTCCCGGGACGACCCCACAGCCGCCGCCGCCGCCGCCGCCATCACCTCGCAGCTGAACTCCATCTCCGCGTCCATAGTGACGATCCGCACCGTGAAGGTCTTGGGCTGCTTCCGCTTAAGGGAGCTGAAGCTCATGCGGGACGCGATGGCCCCGGCCATAGCGAGTTGGGCGGGGGAGAGGGGGGAAGGTGCTGAGGCTTCAGCTCGGTGGCGGCGGCGGCGGCGCCATGACGGCGGGCAGGGCTTGCGCCCCCACCGCTCCCGGGGCCCCCGCCGCGCCTCTGATTGGTCCCGCGCACGCTCGGTCCCGCCCACTCTGCGAGGGTCTCCCTTGCGCCTCAGCCAATCAGAGAGGGATATGGCATGGGCGAGGGGGCGCAGGAGAGGTTGTGATTGGTAAGAGAGGATGTCGCTCAATGGGATAGGGGCGGGGACATAGCCTGAAGGCTGGTGGTGTTATGGCGCCTCCTGGCGGCAGCAGAAGGAGGGTGCAGCTCATGTGCGGAGAGATGGGGACAGGCACTAGGACCCTGCGGTGCCACGGGGGGCCGTGACCGGGGAGTTCCCACTGCCGAAGGGGGGGTCCCCGCACCAACTCGGGGGGTGCGGGGGTGCGGGGCGTGTCTGACACTGCGAGCGGTGAGCGGGGACACTGGGGCAGAGGGACAGACTGGGACCAGTATCGGGATCGCGAGTCCATACTGGGACCGACATCAGGATAACGGGACTGGAACTGAGAGTCGAATAGGGACAACTGGACTGGAACCAGTATCAGGATAACGGGACGGCACTGGGACCAGTATTGGGACAACGGGACTGGGACCTGTGTCAGATCAACGGGACTGGGAGCAGGATCGGGACTCCGGGACTGAGACTCCTATAGGGGTAACGGAACGGGACTGGGACCAGTATCAGAGCAGCAGGACGGGACTGGGACCGGGACCAAGACTGGGATAAAAGGAGCGAGAGTGAGGTACTGGATCGGCACTGGGGTAACGGACTGGGATGGGAACTGGGACTGGACTGGGATGGGAACTGGGACTGGGGCTCGGTGATGGGACTGAACTGGGAGCATAACCAGCACTGTGCGAATGAAACTGGGGAGCAGGGGACGGGGACTGGCACTGGAATAATGGAACGGGAACTGGGACCAGCACTGGCGCAACGGAACTGGAACTGGGATCAGCTCTGGTTACTGGGACAGGAACTGGGACCAGCACTGGGTAACGGGACTGGAACTGGGATCCGCTCACGGTTACTGGGATGGGAACTGGAACCGGCGCTGGGATAACGGGGTGGCGCTGGGACTAGCTAAGGGTTACTGGGACGGGAACTGGGACAAGCACTGGCATAACTGGGAGGAAACTGGTACCAGGGCCAGGATAACGAGTCGGGAAGTGAGACCACGTCAGGGTTACTGGGACCAGAGCAGGGTAACTGGGTGGGAACTGATACTAGCGCCCGTCTAATGGGATGGCTACTGGAATCGTCTCAGGGCTACTGGGGTGGGAACTGGAATCACCAACAGGATATCGTGACGGGAACTGGGACCGGTGCTGGGTTAACGAGACGGAAAGTGGGACCAGCTCAGGGTTACTGGGACCAGCAAGGGGTAAAGGGACGGAACCAGGGACTATCTGAGTTACTGAGCCGGGAACTGGGACCAGTGCTGGGCACAGAGGGGTGGCACTGGGACCAGTTCGGGGGGGACAGTGCCCGCGCAGGCC
>VZRI01007097.1:32452-46765 GCA_013397515.1 Upupa epops | reverse complement strand
GTGGGATCTGTGTGCTGGAGGCCTGGGGAGGGGTCTTAAGGGAGGACGGGTCCGCTAGGACTCGTGTGCTGCGGGGCCGGGGACCGGGGGGGTGGTCTGGAGGGTAAAGGCCACCCTGAGTCATGTGTGCAGGGGGCTGGGGACGTCTGGGGCAGCGCAGGCCACCCTGGATCCGTGTGCTGGGGAACGGAGGGGTCCTCCGGAGGAGCAACGAGACCCTTGGGATCTGTGTGCTGGGGGTGTTTGGGGGGGGTCTAGGGGAGCACAGGTCACCCAGGATCCCTGCTCAGGGGTCTGGAGGAGCAAAGAACCCCTGGGACCTGTGTGCTGAGAGGTGTCTGTGGCAGCAGCAGGACCCCTGGGACCTGTGTGCTGAGGTGTCTGGGGCAGCAGCAGGACCCCTGGGACCTGTGTGCTGGGAGTATGGAGGTGTCTGGGGCAGCAGCAGGACCCCCAGGACCTGTGTGCTCATGGTATGGAGGTGTCTGTGGCAGCAACAGGACCCCTGGGATCTGTGTGCTGATGGTATGGAGGTGTCTGGGGCAGCAACAGGACCCCTGGGATCTGTGTGCTGATGGTATGGAGGTGTCTGTGGCAGCAGCAGGACCCGTGGGATCTGTGTGCTGAGGGTATGGAGGTGTCTGGGGCAGCAGTAGAACCCCCAGGACCTATGTGCTGAGGGTCTTGGGAGGTCTGGAGGAACAATAAGAACTCCATGGATTTGTGTGCTGGGAGTCTGGTGAGAGTGTGGGGGAACTAGTAGGATCCCTGGGGTCTTTGTGCTGGAGACTAGGAGAGCAACAGGACCCCTGGACCCAAGTCTGGGGGCACTCTAGTGGAGCACAGGCCCCCCTGTGTTCTGTGTGCTGGGAGCCTCTGTGGGTCTGCAGGAGCAACAGGCCCCCTCAGGATCTGGGTAGAGGTCTGGGGCAGCACAAGCCACTCAGGATCTGTGTGGTGGGTCGGGGTGAGTAACAGGACCCCTGGGATCCGTGTGCAGGGATATGTGAGGGCATCTATAGTAGCACAGAGCCCTCAGAACCCTTATGTTTTGGGTCTGGAGAAGCACAGGATCCGTGGGACCCATATCTAGGGGTCTTGGGGAAACTCTGGAGGAGCACAGGTTCCCCTGGGTTCTGTGTACTGGGGTCTGGGTGTGGTTTGTGGGCAGCACAGGGCACCTGGGATTTTCATGCTGGGAGCCTGGGGGGGATGTCTGAAGGAGCAACAGGACTCACAGGACCAGTGTTTTGGAGGTCATCAGGAAGAGCACAGGGCCCCATGGACATGTGCTGGGGTCTGAGAGTGATCTGCGGGGTGTGCTGGAGAAACACAGACCTCTGGACTATTGTTTTGGGGGTCTAGGGGAACAGGTCATGCAGGACCTGTGTGCTGAAGGTCTGGATGGGCTCTAGAGAAGCACAGGGCCCTAGAGACCAATGTGGTGGGGTTTAAGGGAGTGCTGGAGGAGCACAGGGCCCTGTACTATTGTAATGGAGGTTGGGGTGAGGTCTGGAGGTGCCCCCCAGGACCCGTGTGCTGTGAAAGCTGAGTGGGAGAAGCTGATGAGGGGAAAACTATGGGACTGGATGGGTGGGAGGAGGAGTTGCCTGCGCTGGGAGACAGCAGATTCCAGAGTGGCTGGTGGAATGGAGTATGGGAGAGCCCAGACCACAGGAGGTTTTGGCCCCCCACGGATGGCAGCTTTGCTTCCTCTCCCCCAGTCCTTGCTTGGCAGCACCATGTCGTCGGACTCGAGCAAGAAGAGGAAACCCAAAGTGATCCGCACAGATGGGGGCCCACAGGAGGGCAAGCGGGGCAAGGCTGATGCTGACCAGGTAAGGCCCCCAGCTGTCCCCAGACACCAGCAGAGGCAACCTTGTGCAGTGTGGAGCTCAAGTTTGGCCTCACAAGAGCCGGTCTCACACCTAAAATTCCCAGCCTTGTCGTCCCTCCCCTTCAGGAGGTTTTGAGATGGTTCCCCCATAGCTGAGCGCCCAGCACCTCTGAAACTCCTCACTCTGAATTTCTGGCCCTGCTTCCATCTTCTGGAGGCAACGCAGAGCGTGAGGAGACTCCCCTGGAGACACAGGGAGGGTGAGCACAAGGCTGGAAGATCCCATAGATCAGACACCAGTTTAAATTTACAGTAACTGTGTGAGAGGCAGCCTGTACTGGGCGCTGGAGAGTCTCAACCTTGAATCTGGAGTTGATTTTGGGTCCCTCCTCACAGCCAGAAGGACATGAAGAGGCTGCAGAGGGTACAGAGAAGGACAACACTGCTGGGGAAGGGGCTGGAGCCCCAGTGCTGTGAGAAGCAGCTGAGGGAATTAGGGGGGAGTTAACTGGAGAAAAGGAGACTCAGGGGAGACCCCCTCACTCTCCACAACTCCCTGAAGTTCAGGAGGTCGGAGCCAGCTGAGAGTCAGTCTGCCTCCTCAGGATGAGAGAAAACAGCTTCAGGTTACCCCAGGGGAGGGTGAGGTTGGCCCTGAGGAAGAATTTCTGCCCCACAAGGATTCCCCAGGTCTGGCCCAGGGCAGGGGGACAGTCCCTCTGTCTGGGGGAGGTCTTAAAGCCCTGGAGATGGGGGATGAGGGACAGGAGCCAGTGCTCCTGGCAGTGCTGGGGGAGCAGCTGGACTGGAGGAGCTGGAAGGGCTTCCCCAGTCTCAGTGATTCAGTGATTCCATCAGCATCTCATGTATTTCTGACAGCTGATGGTGGTCTGTTTAAAGTCTCTGGGGTTAACAGGCAGAGCCAGCAGTGTGTTTCCCACCACCTTTTCCAGTAGGGTGGGAGGACTGAGCCACTGAGAAGGGTTTTTCTGCCTGTGCAGGATGCAAGATACTACAGCGAGGAGTGCGAGGTGGATCTCCGTGACCCCATCAAAGACTACGAACTCTACAGAGACACCTGCCAGGAGCTGCAGCGACTGATGGCAGAAATCCAGGAGCTGAAGAGCAGAGGCATCAAGGACAATGTAAGGAGGGGCCTGAGGGGCTGATTTCATGCTTCTTTGCTGTTTTCCCTTAATCCAAGAGGGACGAGAGGAGAAGCTGCACCGTGCTCTGGGGAGAGTCAGGGGGGTGGAACAGCCTCCCTTAAATAGGATTTAGCTAAAGCTTTGGCCTTGGAGCAGACCGCGTTCCTCTGGAGTGTGTCTGGGCTCCTGGTGGGTCAGGGGCTCCTGGTAGGGAGGAGCTGGAGAGGATGGATACCTCAGGCTCAAGCTCCAGCTCCTGCTGCCACAAAGAAATCACTAGAATCTCCCCCAGTTTATTTCCAGTGGGTGACCAGTGGGTTTGGCAGCAGGAGGGTCCCTCAGCAGCCCCAGGGACAGTAATGGTGGATCTTTAATGAAGTGTGGAGCCCCCTCTGGACCAGGGTCACTGGATTCCCTGTGGTGAAGGGGCTTTGTGGCGGTCTCTTCTGCTTCCACCACCTCTCTCTCTCCTGCCCCTCAGGCTTCAGAGATAGACGAGCGGCGGATCCAGAGCTGCGTGCACTTCATGACCCTGAAGAAGCTGAACCGCCTGGCTCACATTCGGCTCAAGAAAGGGAGGGATCAAACCCACGAGGTACAGCCAGGCCAGGCGATGGGTATGGGTCGGGTTTCAGTGGCACCAGGGTGCCGCCTGGTCTGTGAGTGGGTGTGAGAAGAGTTAAACACCAGCCAGGGCAGTAATTCTATGGAACAACGAAGGAGTGAGGAGTTGCTGCTGTCTGCAGCGTAATGGGGTGCTGGGAAGCTCCATCTCAAGAGTCTGAGGTGCTACAGATTGTCCTTAGGGTTGTCCCTGCAGCTCCTTGCCCACACATCTCCGAGAGCTGCTCACAGCTCATGGACAGTGCTTGTTGGCATTGTGCCACTGAGGGGCCAGCGGGGGTCTCAGCCCTCTTCAGTACCTGACAAGGAACAAGTTCAGTGGGAGGTCGCAGTCATTTGGTTTCCCAGCTCTTGCACATGCCTGGGTTTCCCCAAAACTATTGTGGCAGACCCCAGAGCCCCCCGTCAGAAGCAGGTAACAGCAGAAGGGGGTTGCTGGGAGGAGCAGAGCTTCAGCGCTGCTCTGTCACTGTTGCAGGCCAAGCAGAAGGTTGATGCCTATCACCTGCAGCTCCAGAACTTGCTCTACGAGGTGATGCACCTGCAGAAGGAGATCACCAAGTGCCTGGAGTTCAAGTGAGTCTGACTGGCACAGGAGAAGGGTTCAAAGGTGTGTCTGAGGTGGAGGCTGTGGTGTTGGGAATCTCCTGGGATTAGCCTGCTGTGTGGGCAGTGCCCCAAGCTGCTGCAAGGGTCTCTGTGGAAGGCAGGACCCTGCTCAGATGGCTCTCCTCTCTTCTGTGGTTCAGCTCACTGGTGCTGTGCTGGTTCGTATAGCAGAGGGAGCCCGGGGCCTGTGGTGCTGACCCCTCTCCCATGAGTTTGGTCCCACTGCAGCGTTTCTTGCCCCTGCTCAGACTGATCCCTCTGTCCTTGCCAGGTCGAAACACGAGGAGATCGAACTGGTGAGCCTGGAGGAGTTTTACAGAGAGGCTCCCCCCGAAATCAGCCGACCTGCCATCACCTTGGCTGAGCCCCACCAGCAGACCCTGGCCCGCCTGGACTGGGAGCTGGAGCAGCGCAAGAGGTGGGTCAGCGGTGTCTCTTCTGTATCAGAGCCCCTGAGCTCCTGCATGAAGCAAATGTGGGTGATGATGGTTTTACCACCCTCTGGAAGAAATCAGCATAGAACAAGAGGCAGATTTATTGTGTCATGAGACCTCAGCGTGGAGGATGGCTGGGCTGGGCTGGGGGAGGATCCTTGTTTCATACATCAGGGAAGATTTTCTTCATGTGCCTAACGGAAGAGAGCCCTGGGCAGCAGAACAACCTCCTGAAGAGCTCAAGGTGCCTCCAAGCAGATGCAGACAAAACCCTGTCGCTACAGCTCCTGCTGGTGCTCCTGCTCCTTGCCATGGTGGGGAGCTGCCTGCACAGCGCTGAGCTCAGCCTGGCACTGCTTTCGTGCTGCTGCTGCTGGCGGCCACCTCCGGGCGCAGGCTCTAACACTGAGGTCCTCTGCAAAAGGCAGCATTTCCTGTGTTTGCATGGAGTCACAGAATCGTTTAGGTTGGTGAAGACCTTTCAGCTCATCAAGTCTAACCGTTAATGCACCCCTGCTGGGTCACCGCTAGCCCCTGTCCCCACCCCACAGCTTTGAGACCCTGCCAGGTACAGGGAATAACCCCCCCTGCCCTTGGGCAGCCTGGACCAACGTTTGATCACTCTTGTGGGACAGAAATTGTTCCTCAGGGCCAATGTCAACCTCCCCTGCGGCAACTTGAGGCCATTTCCTCTCTCTTCCTGGGGGGAAGAGACTGACTCCCACCTCACTCTAACCTCCTGCGCTCTAGGGAGCTGCGGACAGCGAGGAGGTCTCCCCTGAGCCTCCTTTTCTCCAGTTAAACCCCCTCACAGTGCTGGTGCTTCAGCCCCTTCCCCAGCTCCGTTGCCCTTCTCTGGACACAGTCCAGCCCCTCCATACCCTGCTGCCTTAGAGCTGCCAGTGCTGAGGTAGCAGTTGGATTCAATGAGCTTAAAGGTCCTTTCCAACCCAAACACCCTGGCAGTGCCCTGACTGTCGACTCTGCTGCCCTCGCAAGCTCGGGGAGCTCAGCAGTAGTGTCTGAAGTCCAGAATTCAAACCTTGTTGGGTAGGAGCCAGCTGGGGGTGTTGTCCCAACACAAGCCTGCTTTTGCTTGGAAGCACAACTGTTTCCATCCTACTGTTCCCCTTCTAGAGGGGGTTTCTCTGCTCCCTCTCTCCCAGGGCAGCTCGCTGCATGCCCAGCTTTCCCTGTGTCTGCTAGGCATGAGGTTCTGATCAACGGTGCTAAGAGACTGAATGTGTTCTCCCTCACCACAAGCTTGGAGGGTCGTGGTGGAGGGTATTTTCTCTTTCCCTTGCTGATGTGTTAAACTACAGCTGGCCGGAGCTGGTGGGAAGCTCTTCAGGAGCTCGGTGGCCTCGGCTGCCCCATGGGCTCTGTAGCTGTGCAGTAACCGAATCCCCACCTGCAGGCTGGCAGAGAAGTACAAGGAGTGCCTGACCAGCAAGGAGAAGATCCTGAAAGAGATCGAGGTGAAGAAGGAGTATCTGAGCAGCCTCCAGCCGCGGCTCAACAGCATCATGCAGGTCCTGAACTCTGAGCAGTGGGGGAGGAAGGTTTGGGGTTCACACTCTGAGGGCTGGGCAGGTTCTGCTGTGGCAGCTGTTGCTCTCAGTGAGGCTGGGCGAGAGGTCGAGCTGCCTGGTGCTGCTGCTTCTCCGCAGCCTCCTTGTTTATGCAGCAATTCCTGCGGACGGAGGCGTTGTTAAATGGGCCTTTCCCTAGAGAGCAACTTGCTCTTCCAGCTCCTCGTGGTTGCCTTGGGAGGGAAGAACAGAAGGAACTGGGTTATTTTCAGATCCAGAAGTTTTTCCAGCCTTTCCCTGAGGGCTCCCTGTGCCCGTGGCTGTGGTTACCCCTGCAGTGCTGGTTCCCAGTGGCTCACTTAGGAGGCGGGGGGGTGAAATAAGGGGTGAGGAGAGCAAACTCTTTCATTCCTGGGGCTGAAGGTTCACCCGGTTGTTCCCCCAGGCCTCCCTGCCTGTGCAGGAGTATCTCTTCATGCCTTTCGACCAGGCACACAAACAGTATGAGACAGCCCGGCATCTCCCACCGCCTCTCTACGTCCTCTTCGTTCAAGCCAGCGCCTACGGCCAGGCCTGCGGTGAGCAGCGAGGGGGGGAGCACAGTCCTCAGCGATGGTCTGGGAGTCGGGGAGGTTCTTTTCATCCCATCTGCTACGCTGCCAGATTCTGCTGAGCCCAGAGCAGCAGGGTGGCCTGAGGGTCAGGCAGTGAGGCAGCAGCATGTGAAACCGTCTCTGCTCAGCTCCCTTGCTGACAGAACTGCATGGGGAGCTCATTTCTGACCTCTGCCCACCCCAGTTTCAAGGTCAGCAGGGATGTCCCTGCAGCTCTTGAGCTGGCTCAGTGCTGACGTGGCCTCCCAAGAGCTGTCACCCCGCGGTGGGTGCTGTGTTGTGCCACCCTGGTCCCTGCTGACAAGGATCCACAGCTCTGCCAGCACAGCTCCTCACTCCCTGATTGTTCCAGCCAGACTCCAGCCCCTTGTGGCTCTTGATAAAGATTTGGCCTTTATGATTTCCAGGGATATTCCCTCAAAACTCAGTGGTTTTCCTCCTCTGATCCCATCCTACCCAGGCCACCCAGCCCTGCAGTGGCCCCACAGAGCCCTTGGGTCTCTGAGCTCGTGAAGTGGGAGTAGTGGGGACTTTGTAGCTTTGGTTTCCTGTCCCTGTAGACAAGAAGCTTGTGGTGGCCATTGAAGGGAGCGTGGAGGAGGCCAAAGCCCTGTACAAGCCTCCGGAGGACTCGCAGGGTGAGTTGGGGTTCCGTGCCAAAGCAGTTACCACCTTGGGGTCTGCACTGCTAGCCAAAACCCTGGCAGCTGGTCACCTCTGCCCCAAGCTCCTGCAGGATTGATGCCACCCCTAGTCCTGGGGCCGCGTTTCTGGGTGTCCCCATCCTGCTGGTGGGGCCCTGCTTTTTTGGAGACCGTGATGGCTGGGGAGGGCTGTGGTCCTACTGTCTGGGCCAAAGGCACAGAGCCCCAGGCAGTCTCCACTCACTCTCTTTGCTTTGTGCAGATGATGAAAGTGATTCGGACGCGGAGGAGGAGCAGACCACGGTAAGGGAAAGCGCTGACCCCTTGGGGATCCTGCCAGTGTTGTATCATGACCTCTGTACCCGCTAACTGGGAGGTGGTGGGGTAGTTGAGCTCAGTCCCAATCCACCGTGTGTCCGCCGTTGCTCACATCCCACCCAGCAGTGACAGCAGCTGCTTTGCAACTCCAGCTGGAGCTGCTCCACTTTGTATAAATAGCCCCAGGCTGAGGAGGCTGAGATCCTTGGGGAGTGTCCAGTGTGTCCAGTTAAGACCTCCATCTGACACAGGAGAGGGGACACTCCTGAGAGCTGGAGGAACAGCAAGCTGCAAGAGTTTCCTACTCCCCTTCCTCTCCAGGGCTGCTCTGTGGCCACTGCCTGGGGAGGCTGGGCAACTAAAGTAGAAGGAAAGAGCAGTGGAGGTCCTAGGTTGCTGAGGATGGGGGTCTGAACTGTTTCTCCCTCCCCAGAAGCGGCGCAGGCCCACGCTGGGCGTGCAGCTGGATGACAAGCGCAAGGAGATGCTCAAGCGTCACCCGCTGTCCGTCACTGTCGACCTCAAGTGCAAAGGTAAGTGGAGGGCCCGTGGCAGAGAGCACCCAGGGGCGGGCAGCGGTGGGTCGGGGAGCAACAGCGCAGCAGGAGCTCTGAGCCGGAGCAGCCGGCGCTGTTGCCGTTTGTCTGGCACAGATGAGAACGTGCTTCACCTCACCTTCTACTACCTGATGAACCTCAATGTCATGACGGTGAAGGCCAAGGTGACCACTGCTGTGGAGATGACAACGGCCATCAGTGCTGGGTAAGGAGAGTTCGGGGGTGGGGCTGAACCCACAGCTCATCGGGCAGCAGTTTGCTACCAGCACTGTGCCCAGGGAGGCAGTGCCGAGAGCATCCTGCAGTGGCCACGTCCCTCTGCTGGGCTGCAAGCTCATGCACCCCATGGGCTGTTGCCCAGCCTGAGGCACCTCAAGGGCCTTTATGCAGAGCTGAGGGTTCAAAGTGCTTTCTTGGCTGGTAAAGGAGACCCCAAGGAGTCCAGTTCTGCCTCTCCAGGGCCCTTCCAAGGTGAATTTCTAGCCTGCATCCTTCTTCTTGGTTGTGTGGCCTTGCTGGGAACCCTGCCAGGCTTTCTCCTCTACCTCCATCATGACAAACTGAAGTGAGGAGGTTGGGCTCCTCGTAAGGGAGCAGTGCCAGACCTGTCCGGAGCTGAGGGAGAATCTCTGCTGCTTGTCACGCTCCATCAGCCTCTCGCAGCCCTCCCTCCTGCAGCCTAGCACCTCCCTCCACCCACTTGCTCTGCCAGTCACCTTGTCTCGTGGGTGCAACTCAGCTGCCTCTCCCCCGGCTCCCCAGTGGCCACTGGAGCCAGACTGGTGTGAGGAATAGCTGACACGGCAATGGTGGGAGCCTATTCAGGGAGCTCCTGGCTCAGCTGGCTCTCGGGAGGAAGAGGGAGGTGGGAGAGGCTGATCTGGCCTTACCAAGAAGCAAGTGTCCCAGAGAGACCTCCCAGCCTCTTGGAGATCTGTTTCCCCAAACCCTTCTGTGCCAGCAGCCAGAGTCTGCACGGGCTGCTCCCTCCCTCACAGCCTGCCCCAAAGCAGCGGAGCCCTGGCTTGAGCCAAACCCCAAATCCCACAGCTCTTTATGGGGCTCTTGCATACAGTCAGACACGAGGGGTTTCAGTTCATTCTGCAGATCCCTCTGCTGGAGCTCGCTGGGTGGCAGGCAGCCAGCAGGCTGTGCCCTGCCTGTGCCAGCAGTATTCTCTCTGTGCCTGTCAGCAGAGCTGGCAGTTAATGTGCTGGAGCCAGCAGCTTCCTGAGCAGCCAGAGAGCTTCTGACTTCTTCACAGCTAGGGAGGAGAGACAGGACCCCTTTTGGAGGTGGAATTTTTGGGGAAAAGACATCCTGGACTTGAAATCCCAACTCGTGGAGTTTGTCATCCCCTTCTCTGTGCTCAGCTTGTTAGTGACCACCCCAGAGAGATGCAGAGCCCAGGCTGGTGCTGCTTCATCTCTCCCTGGTGCTGCTTCATCTCTCCCTGGTGCTGCTTCATCTCTCCCTGGTGCTGATTCACCTCTCTCTGGCGCTGATCATCTCTTCCTGATGCTGATTCATCTCTCCTCTTCCCGCCAGTGACCTGCTCTCCCCAGACACCCTCCTCAACTGTCTCTATCCAGGAGATCATGGGAGGAAAACGCCCAACCCAGCCAACCAGTTCCAGTTCGATAAAGTGGGGTGAGTTGGGGCAGCACCACACAGGGGCGCTTGGTGCGAGATCCCCACTCCTGTCACAGCACATCCCTCCCCAGCTCAGTGGCCATGGAGCTGGTGCCATGCCAGTTGGCAACTGGAGGACTCACCTACTGGACATGGCACGCTCCAGGGACTGGGGAATTCTCTGGGGTTGCCACAACCCTTCCTCATTGTCCCAGCAGCATCCAGACCTTGAGTGACTACGTATCGGAGCTGGGGCACCCCTACGTGTGGGTGCAGAAGCTGGGTGGCCTCCATTTCCCAAAGGATCAGCCTCAGGCATGTCACACCTCCTCCCTTCTCCACCAGAGGGTCAAGCAGGGGTTTGGGGGGCAGCTGTGCTCTGTGCTGTCCCCCCAGGTCTTCTGCTGGCACCAGCTGCTTCCAAACCACAATTCACTCTTGAGTGGGATGAGTCTGTGCCGTGGGGCCACGCCGGCGTATTTTATCTCCCTTGTGCAATAGCCTGAGCCCTGTGAAGGGCACTGAGCAGCTCTGGGGCTGGGTGGGAAGACCCCTGGACCGCTGCTGGGGGTCCCCAGTAGGAGCCCTCAGGCTGGCCTGACGGTGACAGCTCCTTACCCACAGCACACAGTCACTGCGGACAACTCCCTGAGCGCCAGCCACATGGAGCTGACGGTGAAGCTGCTGCGAACGCGGCTGCAGTCCCGCCTGGCCCTCCACAAGCAGTTTGCCTCGCTTGGTGAGTGCCTGGCGGGGATGGGGTGGTGTGGAGCTGACCACCGTCACCTTTCCCAACACCACACATGGGCAGTGCCACCCTTGGTGGCGTCAGGCCGTCCCTCTCCCCTTGGTGGCAGCAAGGGCTGCTCTGGGTTTTGCTCTGGACACCTGGGGAAGGATAACGATGGCCCCAGCTCCTGCCTTTGGAGTGTTCCCAGTGTTGCCCTGCTCAGATGGCCTTGTTCTTGGTTTCAGAGCACGGCGTCGTGCCAGTGTCCAGCGAGTGCCAGCATCTGTTCCCCACCAAGATCGTCTCACGCCTGGTGAAATGGGCTGCCATTCCCTATGAGGATTACGCGGTAGGTCCTGAGTGTGAGACCAGCTCCCTTCCAGCTCCCTTCCAGCTCCCTTCCAGCTCCCTTCCAGCTCCCTTCCAGCTCCCTTCCAGCTCCCTTCCAGCTCCCTTCCAGCTCCAACAGCTGCTGCTCTCCTCACAGGAGCTGCCCTACACCAAGGATGTGATAGAAGCCGGCTTGGCTGAGGACACCCACCTTTACTACATGGCCCTGATAGAAAGGGGAACAGGTAGATGCCTTTCCTTCCCATCCTGGATCCCCCTCAGGAAATTCCTCCGCTTGGGAGACTTTGGGGTTAATGTTTTATTGCCTTGTCCTGCTCAGCCAAGCTCCAGGCTGCTGTGGTTCTGAACCCTGGTTACTCCACGCTGCCGCCCATCTTCAGCCTGTGCCTCAACTGGAAAGGAGAGCGGACAGGCAACAATGACGACAACATCCGGGTAACCAGGGGTGAACAGTCGGGCAATCAGTGGTGTTTTGGGGGGAATCCCACTTGTTCAGTGTCCACAGCAAAGAGCTGTTGAGGTGAACTGGTGGCCAAGCCCTTGAGACCTGCCAGATGTGGCCTTGGCAGACCACAGCCCGCACCCCACTGATCCCACTGCTTCTGCCAGGCCATGGAAAGCGAGATCAATGTGGAGTACAAGGAGCTGTGGGGGCCCAAACCTGGCTACCAGCTCCTCACCAACCAGCTGCAGCGGCTGTGCATGGTGCTCGACGTCTACCTGGAGACAGAACCCCATGACCCCAGCGTTGAGGGGCCCAAGGAGTTTCCCCAGGAGAAGATGTGTCTGCGCTTGGTCAGGTGAGAGCCTTGGGTCAGGGTGCTGCTGGACACCCTGGTCATACTGCTGTCCTCAGCAGCCAATCTTCAAGCCTCTCCTTGAGCTGCCTGGGAGGGGATCTGCTTGCTGCAGCTGAGCAGAACCCCACAAACAGGTCCTTTCTTGGGGTTCCAAATGTTCTCAGGGTCACCCTTGCCCTCTTCTCCTCTTCCAGGGGGCCCTTGCGCCTGAAACCCTTCAAGTTCAACTATCCTCAGGGGTTCTTCAGCCACCGCTGAGCCTGGGCATCGTGTGGGGCTGGTCCTTGTCCTCAGCAGGCTCCTGCCTTGCTTCTCCCTGGGGTTTGGAGCTGATGGGATTAAACACTGAACTCAAAGTGTGCGGGGTGTCCTACCTGTGTTGAGGTGGGGGGAACCATAGAAGCTGCAGCAAGCGGCCTGGGACACGGCCTGCCTCCTGCCCTCCCTCCCTTCCTCCCTCCCCACTGCAGAACTCCTGAGATGGCTAAAATCTACGATGGCTATAAATAGCTGCTTTCCGGAGCCCGCACTGCAGCCCCAGCTTGTCCTTGCCTGCGCCAGCTGAGTCGGCACAAACCCCGCAGCAAGGTGGGGGGGTCTTCCCTGGGCTCTTTTAGAGTGAGGGGGGAGGGCACAGCAAATCCTACAAGGGATTTGGAACACCAGTGCCTCACGGCTCCTTGCTCTGGGTTCCTGTCCCAAGGTCATTGTTCCTCCTGGGGGCAGGGGTATTTCTTGAGCGACCCTCTCCCTCCAGTGCGGTGGCGTTCAGGTTGCAGCAGGCCCTACCCAGCCTCCTGGGAGCTGCTATAAATAAAGAAGGAAGAGAACAAAAAAAACCCCAACCCCAAACCACTCAAATCCTGGCCCCGTTTCCAGCCCTGTGCCAGGAGCCCATGAGCTCCTTCCTGCTGGCCATGGCGTGGGCTCAGCTCGTTTTATTCCCTTTTATTTTATTCCTTCCTGGACAGCCTTGTGTCACCCTCCCAGCCCCGGGGATGGATCCCAACCTCCTCCTCCTCCTCCCCAGGCAGGAACTAGCAGAGCCAGGATGTCTCCATAAGCACTTTATTTGGTTATTGCACACAAAGCAAGTTATCAGTGGGCTGAGGGTCCTGGTGCACCGTGAGTGTGCGTGAGTGAGGGTGTGACCTTGCAAGCGTCCCTGCAGCCCCAGCTCACTGCGTGGAGGGACACTTCCCCCCCCCGCCCAATCCCCGCTCCCTCCCACCCCCTCCAAAGCAGCANNAAAGACGGAAGGCGCCCCGGGGTGCGTCTCCCCGCCGATTGCACGTTAAGGGTAAATAAATGCACTTAGTTAGTGGAGGCGGGCAGGCAGCTCCCCGGGGGCTCCTCTCCATGGAGAAGGGAAGCCACTGGCCACTGCGCCAGGTAGGGCTGTGGCCTGGCCCTCACAGCAGCACTTGGTGTTCCGCTCACTTCTTCACTGGGTCTTTACCCTCCTTGCTCGGGGGCACTTCGGCCTTGGAGAGCTCGGGACTGGCTCTGGGCTCATCTTTGGGTTTTGCTTTAGCTTTGGGCTCTTCAACTTTTTTGGGCTCTTCAACTTTTTTGGGTTCCTCCGCCTTCTCCTTCTTGGGTTCCTCCGCCTTCTCTTTCTTGGGTTCCTCCGCCTTCTCTTTCTTGGGTTCCTCCGCCTTCTCCTTCTTGGGTTCCTCCGCCTTCTCCTTCTTGGGCTCCTCCGCCACCTTCTCAACTTGTGGCTTCTCTGCCTCCTTCACAGCTGCTTTGCTGACCTCCTGAACTTTTGGTGGAGTCACCTTCTCAGCCTTTTCTTCTTCCACAGGTTTGGGGCTTGGCTTGGTGGGCTCCTTCACCTGTGAGGCTGGGAGCTCTGGTGCTGCAGCTGCCTTCTCCTTGGGCTTCTCCTCCACCTTGGCCAGGACATCCTTTTTTGGAGGTTCCTCTTTCCTGCTCTCCTCGGCTGCAGGCTTGGAAGGAGCCTTAACCTCCTTGGGTGGCTCTTCCTTCACAGGGGCTTTCTGTTCCTTTGGAGGGGAGGGAGTGGGCTCCTTAGCCGGGGCCACCTCCTTCACTGGAGATTTGGCTTTCTCTGGGGACTTCACAGTTGGGGTCTTGGCCTCCTCCTTGGAGGGGGTTGGGGGTTTCTCTGGGGACTTCACAGTTGGAGTCTTGGCCTCCTCCTTGAAGGGGGTTGGGGGTTTCTCGGGAGACTTCACAGTTGGGGTCTTGGCCTCCTCCTTTGAGGGGGTTGGGGGTTTCTCTGGGGATTTGACAGCTGGAGTCTTGGCCTCCTCTTTGGAGGGGGTTGGGGGTTTCTCTGGGGATTTGACAGCTGGAGTCTTGGCCTCCTCCTTGGAGGGGGTTGGGGGTTTCTCTGGAGACTTAACAGTTGGGGTCTTGGCCTCCTCCTTGGAGGGGGTTGGGGGTTTCTCTGGGGATTTGACAGCTGGAGTCTTGGCCTCCTCCTTTAAGGGGGTTGGGGGTTTCTCGGGAGACTT
>VZRI01007097.1:5637-26505 GCA_013397515.1 Upupa epops | reverse complement strand
AATCCCCCCCCCGCAGAGTTGCTCCGGCGGAGCCCGTGGAAGAGCTGCTGCCCGAAGCGTGGGTCAGGGCAGGTCTGCTCCGGCCCAGCAGCGGAGCCGGGCCGTGCGGAGCCGGGCTGGGCGCAGCGGAGGGTAGGCTTGCCCCTAAACCTTGGGGGGCTGCAACAGCCCTGGTGCTTTGGGACCCCAGAGGGATTCCCAGAGGTATCGGTTCTTACTCGGATCGAGCCAGACTGGCTGGTGTCAGCTTCTCTGGGAGCAGAACATCCCCTCAGCTGTGTGAAGCTGCTGCTGTGTCTCCACACAAGGATGTTAGCATCTCTGAGAGCACTCGGCTAGGGCTTTGGGAGGACTGCTGCAGGAGGTGATCTCTGGGCTTATACTGCAGACCTTGAGGGACTGGAGCTGGTTCAGAACCGGGCAACAGGGTTGGAGAAGGGTCTGGAGAACAAACCTTGTGAGGAGAGCTGAGGGAGCTGGGGCTGGTTAGGCTGCAGAAAAGGAGGCTGAGGGGAGACCTCCTTGCTGTCTGCAACTGCCTGGCAGGAGGGTGGAGAAAGGCGGGGGTTGGTCTCTTTCCCAAGGAACAGGGGACAGGATAAGAGGAAGTGTCGTCAAGCTGCCCCAGGGGAGCGTGAGGTTGGTCCTGAGGAGAAACTTCTTTCTGGAAAAGGCCCTCAGGCCTTGGCACAGGCTGCCCAGGGAGGGGGTTGAATCAGCCATCCCTGGCCATGTTTCCCAGTCATGGAGATCTGGAGCTCAGGGACAGGGTTTAGTGGCAGGTTGGTTCAGTTGGGTTCAGAGTTGCACTCAGTGGTCTTGAAGATCTTTTCCAACCTGAACGATGCTTCCATTCTACTTAAAACGCCCTGGTGTTGCTCTTTGCCTGGTTGTGATGGTGCCGCCGACACCTCAGGACCTTCCTCTGTGGATTTCCTTCCCTGGTTGCTGGGATGTGTTGGTCAGCACACATTTCCTTCCTGCTGCTCTCATGGCCCCACTGCCCCGTGGGATAATTCTGGGCTTTCGCATAGACCTTTCGTGTTGGCTTGAAGTTGCTGCAGATCAAGAGAGAACAGTGGTGTGAAGTCCCGTGGTGTCACCTCTCACTGTTGAGGGGTTTTTAGTCTGATTGGGGCTTATTTTCTCTTTAATTGTTTCATCTTGCTGCATTTTCCACAACCAGCTTGAACTGCAGATGCAGGAGGTTGCCCAGAGGAGCCCTGTTGACCACTAAACTCCCATTCTAGTAACTTGAGAACCCACAGGAAGATTGGCAGAGATGTGGTGACCCTCTTGTTTTGACAGCCAGGTGCTTCGTGTGTCCTGGCCATGGTTTAAATGCTCCTGTGGTGCATGCATAGCTCGTTCCTCTGGAAAAGTGGTGGCAGCATCTCCAGATCCCTTATCAGGCATGAGGGCTCTTGTTAGAAGGTGAAAGACTCCTGGCAGCAGCACAAGGATGGAGGAATTGCGTTCAAACAGGGTGGGAAAAGTGGGGAAAACAGCTGGGGGTTGCTAATGGGATCAGCATTGCTCTGGGGCTTCTGGAGCTCTTGAGGTTAGTTGTCCTGGCTGAAATAAATCTGAGATTAAATGCTCTGGAGAGCAGCTGTGGGAGCCCTTGTGCCCTGGGCTGGCAGGACTGGGATCCCAGGAGGTTGTAGGTCTGTGCTGCTCCAAACCCTTGGCATCAGAACGGTCCTAAAGAGCCTGATCTAGTTGTGGGTGAGCACTCGGCGCTCCCTGCCAAATCCAGATGCCACTTGGTTGTTAGATCCCTACAAACCCCTTGAATCCTGTTTGCACTTGGGTTTGAAATGAGCTTGGCAAGAAGATGGGGTGAAAGTGGAGCCGCTGCAAGGTCAGGGGCTTTCAGTCTTCTTTTCAGTGCTGGGATGTGTTTCCCAGCCTGGAGAGGAGCTTGGTGGGAACTGGGTGACCTAACACTGGCGCCTGGTTGTGCCATCACCTCACCTGCCAGTGAGCTCTGAGTGCCTGGTTTTACTCACTGGGTGGGTGGTGTCGAGCAAGGGCAGAGGGTTTGCAGCTCTGAGAGCTAACTCAGAATGGTTGTATCTGTTGATGTGAGGTGATCCAGGCTGTTGGTTCCAGATCTGCCAGAAACCTGCCTTATTGACTGCTCCAGCTCGGCATGGGGACCCTGCCTTATCCCCTCCTTTGAGCAGATCAAGCTGGACAAAGATGTGGGTGGAGAAACATGGGGCAGAACGAGAGCTGCTCTGCAGTCCTTAGACCTTAAAATCTGAGCCAGACAGCAGCACTGGAGCCTGCCCAAGGGCTGAGCTCAGGGGAATTTGCCAGTGGCAGTCACAGCCCTGGGCTGCTTGTGCTCCTCGGTTGGGTGCTGACCCTTCCCAGTTCTGTTGGGTGTCCAGAGCCATGCACACAGCCTGGAGTCTGGTCCTGCTGCTGAGGAGGTTGGGCTGTGGCTGTAGGGAGTGATTCTGAAGCTCAGGCTGGAGGAAGAGGTGACAGTTTGCCTTTTGGAGGCTGCTGTGGGCACTGCAGGGCTCAAAGGAGCAGGGAGGTCTGAGCGCCTGTGGCCCTCTCTGAAATGAGTGGGGTTTTGGGTGGCGAAAAGACACTCTGTGCAAGCCGGGGGCTCTGGGAAGCCGCAGGGAAGCAGCAGGCATGATTCATGTCTCCAAGTTCGTTAAGCTTCAAGTTTGCTTTCCAGGCACTTCTGCAGAGCCAGGGCTGAGCGCGAGCCAGCTCCGGGGAATTGGAGGGACTGCGGTGAATTGTCCTGTCTGCTGCTTTGCTGGGCTGGGATCTAGGAGCAGGCACAGAGAACTGCTGTGTCGGGCTCCTGCTGATCACTGGAGAGACCCGGGCAGGGGGGGATGAAAGGGCTTTGAATTAATCCCAGGTAATGAAAGCAGGAAGGAGCATGTTGGCTCCCAGCACAGCGTCGGCAGGACTGGAGAGCACATGGACAGGCTTGTCCCCTCTGTCACAGCCCTGAACCCCCACAGACTCTTTTACTGCCTGTGCACTCTCAACTCCCAGATTTGCTCCAGATTTTCTTTTGATCCCCGTTGGGGATCCCTGAGCCGCTTGGCCAGGGAACAGAGGCTGTGGTTTGGTCCCTGTGCTCGCAGGGGTTTGCTGCATTTGGCTTTCAGGATGCTTCATTTCCATTGTAAACCCATATGCAAGCTCTTTGCTTCTTTTTTTTCCCCCTCTTGGCTTTGCTCCCCGGACTCCTGCCCCTCTGGAACAGCAAAGCCACTGCAGCTTCTCAAGGACACGCCTTCAAAGGGAAGATGAGTGAAACAGCAAATCCCTGCTGATCTTTGCGACTGGCTGGCTGCTGCCTGCCCGTTGGCCTGGCCCTACATCCACCCTAAACTGCCCCACTTCTGTAACTCAGCCCTGGGTGCTGGGTGCCGGAGCACAGATGGCTCCTCTGGATCCTGCTGGTGTTTATTCGGGTGCAGACCCACTGCCCTGGTGGTGCTCCGGGCCTCTAGTGGTGCTCAGTTCCTTCTGCCACCCAAAGCTGCTCCTGTGGTAGAGGGAGGGAGGCCTGGGGTGGGGAGTCTCCCCATAAAAGTGTTTCTCGAGTGAGGAGGGGTGGGGTGGGGTGGGGTGAGCAAAGTGGCTGCTGAGAGAAGCAGGGGGCCAACCCTGTGTCTTCCTCTGCTTTCCTCTTCCTCCTTTTCTTTCCTCTTCCTCGTTAGTGAATCCGCTCACCAGCAGAGCCCTCTGTGGTGACTGTGAGGTGCTGTCCACCCCAGAGCAGTGGGAGCCAAGGGCTTCTCTGGGTGCTTCATCTTGTGCCTGTTCCCACGAGATCCCAAGCTCCTTCCCTCCTGGTTTTTCCACCCCTGAGTGATCTTTAGTGACCCCCAGTGAGAACAGTCTCATCCCTCAGGCTCTGTGCTCTCTCTGTTCTGCCAGGGCTGTGCTGCTAGCTGGAGAGCACCATGACGGACTCCAAGTACTTCACCACCACCAAGAAAGGTAGGAGAGGGAGTGAGAGAGCCCCTTAGCTTCATCCCTGAATAATCAGGTTCTTCTTGCACCCTTTAAACCCATTAAACGGCTGGAAGGAGCATCCCATCCGCTAACCCTGAGCTCCCCCTTTCCCCAGGGGAGATCTTTGAGTTGAAAGCTGAACTGAACAGTGACAAGAAGGAGAAGAAGAAGGAGGCTGTGAAGAAGGTGATCGCATCCATGACTGTGGGCAAAGATGTCAGGTACTTGCTGGGGTCTGCTGGGGCTGCCCGGGCCCAGCCCTGCTGGGACGGTGCCCGGATGGCTTGTGGGCTCCTGTTTTCTATCCCTGTTGCCTCCGAGTGGGGTTTGGATGAGGATTGAGTGTGGTCCTGGCTGCGACTGCACCTCCTACTAGGGGAGGAAAATGTTGGTGTGAGTGTGGCTGGCTGCTGAGTTGGGGGTGTTGGTGTCATCTGGCTGAAAGGAGATTGGCCTGGCCTCAAGTTGCCCCAGGGGAGGGAGAGGTTGACCCTGCAGAGCAGTATCTGCCCCACAAGGGTTCCCCAGGCTGTCCAGGTCAGGGAGTGAATGCCCCTGTCTGGAAGGGTCTCAAAGCTCTAGGGATGTGGAGTGAGGGACAGAGGGTGCTGGGGGACAGGGGACTGGCAGTGCTGGGGGAACAGCTGGACTTGAGGAGCTGAAAGGGCTTCTCTGACTCAAATGGTTCTGTGGCTGAGGCTGTGAAAGGAAGTATCAGCTGGGAGAGCCCCTTTGATTTGGTCTGTGCCTGTCTTGGGCTGCAGGAGAGCAGGCTGCTGGGCTCACCCACCCTGGGAGGGGCCAGGAATGCCCAGTTCAGACTGGGATGAGATCAGGCTGTGGGTGGCAGCTCTGCTGTGAGAGAATTGGCTAAGTGCAGTGCCCTGCGGGGGCTTAGGGTTGCCCTGTGTTTGATCCTATGACTAATGGCTGGAGAAGCTTCTGGGAGCCAAGGGACATCTGTCGGGGGATAACACCTCCTTTGATCTCAAGTGCCTCTCCTGAGGTGGTTTAATCATCTCCTTGCTCTGTCTGTGTCATTAATAGTCTTATTGGTCTGGTTTTATCGTCCGTGGTGAGCCAGCCTCTCTGATGTAGGGTGTTCAGTCCTCCCTGGGGTCAGGTTTGGGAAGGGGGAATGCCAGCACCGTGCAGGCACCTTGGCAACCTGCTGTGGGTGGGTGATTTGGCCCTGTCTGCAGCGTGGGCTCAGCTCCTGGGAGATCTTGGGGTCTGCTGCCTCCAGGAGTGGATTGACCCTTGGGAACAGGGTGGTCATGCACGTCTGTGGGGAGGTTTTAGATCCTGGCTGTGTCCCTCCCTCAGTGAGGTGCTTTGTGTTGCAGCGCTCTCTTCCCGGACGTGGTGAACTGCATGCAGACTGATAACCTGGAGCTGAAGAAGCTGGTCTATCTGTACCTGATGAACTATGCCAAGAGCCAGCCAGACATGGCCATCATGGCAGTCAACACCTTTGTGAAGGTGAGAGGAGAGGGATGTGGGCTCCAGTCCGCCTCACACATCCTCACTTTCCTGAGAGATCACCACACCAAGCTGCCCTGCCAAGAAGGGAGTGTGGGCAGATTTCCTTCAGTAGCAGGGGCTCCCCCAGCTCTAGATAAGGGAGCGAATGGCTCCTGTCTTCCTGCTGCATTACATTTCCTTGGCAGCTGTACTCGTGCCACTCGCTTGGTTGGTGGCAGCTTCAGCTGTGGGCAGCTCCCGTGATCAAACCACCCTCACCTGAGCTTACGTGCTGAAATCTCTGCACTGAGCAAAGCCCTTGTGGTCTTCCTTTGGAGCTGGGAGCCCAGATAGTGCCAAAACACTCTGAGTAGGCTTGTGGGACATGAGAGGGAGTTTGGGCTTTTTAGAGATTGAAGAATCTCACACGGTTAACCCAGGTGACCCTTCTGCAGGGTGGCACCTGACTTGAGGTGGTTGATGGAGGCATCGGATTCCTAAAGGCCTGTGTTAAACCTCTGTGGGTGCCAGAGATCAGACCTCTCTCTTGGATGCCTTGTCCATGAGATCTGAGTCTTAAAACCTCTCCACATGAGGTACCCAAAGGAGGAAGGAGGTCCCAAAGCCGTTGCTGATGCCTGTGACTCAAGGGGAAGAGGCCCTGGAACTGTAACAACCTTCTCTCATCCCCACAGGATTGTGAGGATCCAAACCCTCTGATCCGGGCTCTGGCCGTGCGGACCATGGGCTGCATCCGTGTGGATAAGATAACAGAGTACCTGTGCGAGCCCCTGCGCAAGTGCCTGAAGGATGAGGACCCCTACGTGCGCAAGACAGCGGCTGTCTGCGTGGCAAAGCTCCACGACATCAACGCCCAGCTGGTGGAGGACCAGGGCTTCCTGGACACCCTCAAAGATCTCATCTCAGATTCCAACCCCATGGTGATTAGTTTTGGCCTTCTCCATCCTCTCCTCATCCTAATGGCACTAAATTTAGCTCTTCCTTCATCTTCATCTGCACATGTTGACTCCATCCAGCTGCTCTTCGCTCTCTTACTTGTTTGGTGCTTAACAGACAGGTTTTGGGATCAGCTGCTCCTGAACATCTGTCTCTTATCCTGTAACCCTGTCTCTTGGGTGGAGGGTTTCTCCAGTTCCTTGGTGGTGTCTGTTCCCAGTAAGGATTTGCTGCCCAGGCCAGTTTGGAGCAGGGGATGCTGGCAGAGCTGCTCTGATCCCATGTAGCTGCTGGCTTTTGCCTCTTGGGAGGTTTTCTGAGCACCGGTGGGGCTTCACAGAGGTGTCTGGGGAAGGGGAGGGAGATGAGGCTCCTCCATGCTGGCCAAGGCTGGTTCCTGCTGAACACGTGTGAACAGCTGGAGATGTGATGTGGGTGGTGGAACCGTGCTGGCGGCGATCGCTCATCTCCTGAGGATCAGCTGCTGGGGAGGAGAAGCTGGTGGCCGGATGTTGCTGGGATGTGAGGTGCTGATACTGGACGAGGCTAATCCCCCAGGCTGTGAACCACACTTGGTATCACCCCTCCTGTCTCCCGTCCCCTCTGGCAGGTGGTGGCCAATGCGGTGGCGGCTCTCTCGGAGATAGCGGAGTCTCACCCGAGCAGTAACCTCCTGGACCTCAACCCTCAGTCCATCAACAAGCTGCTCACGGCCTTGAACGAGTGCACTGAGTGGGGCCAGATCTTCATCCTTGACTGCCTGGCCAACTACATGCCCAAGGATGACCGGGAGGCCCAGAGGTGAGGGAGAAGGTCTGGGTGCTGCTGGGGCAGCACTGCCTTCAGGGCACCATGGATTGGCCTGAATGAGGCTGGGAAGAAGATAGGGACAGGTGGGTTTCAGCACTGGTGAGAGCACAGCTCTAATCTTGGAGTCAGTTCTGGACCACTCACTCACTGCCAGGAGGACAGAGCTGGGGAAAGAGGCTGGAGCACCCGCGCTCTAAGGAGTAGATGAGGAAACACTAGGGAAAAGGAGGCTCAGAGGAGACCTTCTCACTCTCAACAACTCCTTGAAGCCAGGGGGTTGGAGCGAGGTGGGGGTCCGTTTATTCTCCCCAGGACAAGAGGAAATGGCCTCAAATTGCCCCAGGGGAGGGTGAGTTGGCCCTGCAGAGCAATTTCTGCCCCACAAGGGTTCTCCAGGCCTGGCCCAGGCTGCCCAGGGCAGGGGTGTGTCCCTGTGTCAGGGGGGTTGTCTCAAAGCTGTGGAGATGGGGGGTGAGGGACAGGGGTTAGTGGGGCCCTGGCAGTGCTGGCGTTGGACTCGAGGAGCTGGAAGGTCTTTTCCAACCTCAGTTATTCTGCAGTTTTGACTGAGGGGCTTGACTCTGCCTTTTATCCTCTAAGAAGCATCTTCACTCTCCTGACCTTTGGAATCCTGCTGTGGGAGGTGGGACTCTGGGCATCTGCTGGCCACCCTGCCTTGGGCACAGCCATCTGGAGATGGCCGTGGTCCTGTTGCGTGCCCTGTCCCCGTGCTGGCACAGGGACTGAACTTCTCCAGCTGCTTCAAAATGGCCTTGCTGTGCTGCAAGGGACAACGGGCAGGAGGGAGCTGGGAAAGGGGGTCACTGCAACAGGGTTTGCAGGGGCTGCATGGTGGTTTTAAACTAAAGAGGGAGATTCACACTAAATAGAAGGAAGAAGTCGTCGCTGCTGAGAGGGGTGAGAGCCTGGCCCAGGTTGCCCATCCCAGGTCAGGTTGGCCCTTGGGGTTTTGAGCAACCTGCTCTGTGTGGGGATGGCCCTGCTCAGGGCAGGGGGTGGCACCGGAGAAGCCTTGACAGTCCCTTCCAACCCGGACTGGCCTGTGATCTCCTTCATGAGGCCGTTCAGCACCTCTTGGGAAGGACTCGGGTGCTGCTCAGCTGCTGCACACTCTACCCTGCCTCATTCTGCTTTGGAACCAGCAGCAGGAGCGAGCTGTGATCATTTCCTTTCCCTTCTCCTTCCCCCCAACTCCCTTCCACCCCCAGCATCTGCGAGCGGGTGACGCCCCGGCTGTCCCACGCCAACTCTGCCGTGGTGCTGTCGGCAGTGAAGGTGCTGATGAAGTTCATGGAGATGCTCTCCAAGGACCTGGATTATTACGGCACCCTGCTGAAGAAGCTTGCACCACCGCTGGTCACCCTGCTCTCCGCAGAGCCCGAGCTCCAGTACGTGGCTCTCCGCAACATCAACCTCATCGTGCAGAAGAGGTGGGTGCTCTGGCTTTCCCTCTTCCCTACAGGCATCACTTCCCAACCCTTCAAACCCTCTCACTGTGGCGGTGTTGGGGCTTTGTGGGGGAGTTTTCCCTCTCTGGTGTTTAAAATCCAAGGGCCAAGCACAGAGGATGAGGAGAGGCGGTGAGCAGGGAGCAGAGCTGGGGTCTCCAGGGGGGTTAATTTAGTGCTTATTTAGGGGATCCCAGGCTGGAAAGGCCAAGAGCCGAAGTTCTGGCTTCGTCTTTTAGTGCCTAGTGAGGAGGTTTTGTGGGCTCAGCTTGTTCCTGGGCAGTTGTCCTCTCTCAAATAAGAGCTGAGAGTCCTTTTGTCCCTCTGCTAGTGGGCAGGAGGTGCCCGCGCCTGTTCCTGGAGCAGAACTGGCCAGCTGGAGCCGCACTCTGTTGTCCTGCCCGTTATCACCCTGGTTGTCTCTTAAAAATAGCAGCAATTTGGGGGCGAAGCAGAAAACAATTAGTATCCCTGCGAGTGGGAACGAAGGAGGCAGGTTGGCTCCTCGGAGCTGGACCTGGCCGATCTTATTCCCGGTTTAGAGAGGGGATCATCTGGTGAGGGAGGTCCAGCCTAGCCCTGGGGTCTGGGTTTGCATCCCTGCCAACCTTGGTCAGTGCCTGCCCTTCATTGGCAGCAGAGTTGTGCTCTGCCAGCAACAGGGGGAGTCCCAGGGGAATAATCAGGGTACTTGGGGATTTCTCACTATTGAAGGGACCCCCCCCCAAAAAACCTTGTTCTTATGGCCAAGGAACCTCATCCTTCCAGCCTGGAGCTGCTCATTCCCCAGCTCTGTGTTTCCCCAGCTGTGTCCTTGTTGTCCTTGCTTCTGTTGCTGAAGGAATCAAGGGGTGCTGTGCGTGCAGGGAGCTCTGGAGAAGGCTTTGGCTTCCCCGTAGTCTCTGTGGTCGGAGCGCAGCAGTGCGTTGCCTCCCTTTAGCTGCTGCCTCTTGCTGTCCCGCAGGCCCGAGATCCTGAAGCACGAGATGAAGGTTTTCTTTGTCAAGTACAACGACCCCATCTATGTCAAACTGGAGAAGCTGGACATCATGATCCGCTTGGCTTCCCAGGCCAACATTGCTCAGGTCTGTGGTGAATCCCCTCCCCGCAGGCCTGGAGACCCCTGCTCAACCACCTTGTTGCCCAGAGAAATCCCAGACTCAGCTTTGCGGGGTGCCAGTGGGAGCAGCTCTACCCCCCAGTCTGGTTCCGTTGGGTCACCGCCTCGTGTTCCTGCTGGCTTTTCCTGCTGCCAGGCTCTCAGTGCCTCGTCCCCCTGCACAGGTGCTGGCGGAGCTGAAGGAATACGCCACCGAGGTGGACGTGGACTTCGTAAGGAAGGCAGTTCGAGCCATTGGCCGCTGTGCCATCAAGGTGGAGGTGAGATCAGCTCCTCGTCCTCACCCCGTGAGCTAGAGCCTTCCCAACAGAGCTTTCACAGGGCACCTACAGGGTGCAGGGAGGGCCTGTCATTGCCGGCAGGGCTCTGTTAGGATCCTTGCCTGGCTGTGCCTGACTTACTGCAGCTGATGAGGCGAGCAGCTTGTCTGGGGGCCGCAGGGCATCCAGGAGGGAGTTCGTCCCTTCCCAAGGGGACAGGAGATTCTGCTAGCCCTCAGGGGTGGTGTGGCGAGGGGGATTATGAAAAGCCTCGTTGAAAACTTGCTCTGCGTGGCCTGGATTGTGCAGCTCTGAGCCAGGGTGACTCTGGAGCTTCCTCTGTACCAAGACAAAGCACTTGGCACCGGTGAGGGGCTGGAGGAGACACAGTGCAGCTCAGGCTTTGCCTCCCGCCTGACTTGCTGTCAGAACGATCCTTTCTCTTGCAGTGAAGTCTCTCCTGGGGCTTTGCCACAGCCCTGCTCTGCTCTCAATGGCCTGAACTGCATCTGTGTTGGGAGAGGAGGCTCCAGGAGTGTTCAGGGGGGGTTAGGAAGAACCAGACCTGGCTTGGGAAGAGAGACCACGCTTGTGCTTCCCCCCAGTCTGGGCTGGGCTGTGGTTCAGGGAGGTTCAGAGGGGGTAAAGCAGCAAGGAGAGTATATGGGTAGGGCAGTGATGGCTTTGGGATGGGGATGGAAGAGTGACCGAGTCCCTCCAACAGCAATCGGCTGAGCGTTGTGTCAGCACCCTGCTTGACCTCATCCAGACCAAAGTCAACTACGTGGTGCAGGAGGCCATCGTTGTCATCAAGGACATCTTCCGCAAGTACCCCAACAAGTGCGTGGTGGCTGCTCGCGAGCCTGGGGTGGCTGCCTCTGCTCCTGGATGGGCTTTCTCTGCCCTGTTGTGCTTGGCGTGGGGGCCGGGCTGCTGCTGCTCCCGCTTGGTGGGACAGTGAAGGAGCTTTGAGTGTTCTGCCGGTGAGGGTCACTGGTCAGTGCTGCCCTGGCAGTTTGAACTGGGCACAGAAAACCCCCAGCCTGATGATGGCAGTTCCAGGTCCAGAGACCCACTGGGACAGGAGGTGACAGAGACTTTTAAGGTCCTCCTAGTCAGCACAAACCGTTGCTGGCTCTGTTCAGGGCTCCTGACAGAGGTGTGAGGGCAGCAGGAACAGCAGGGAGTGTGTGCTTTGACACTGGAACAGGTTGCCCAGGGAGGGAGCTGCAGCTCCATCCCCGGAGATCTTTAAGGGGAGGCTGGACAACGCTCTGGGCAACCTGGTCTAGTGGAGGCTGTGCCTGCTCCCTGTAGGGGGGTTGGACTGGGTGCCCTTTGGAAGTCCCTTCCAACCCAAGCGATTCTGTTTGTGGTTGAACTGGGGTGACCTGGTGACTGTGGTCAGGAAGTCACACGCTAATAGGGGTTTGGAGTTAGAGCTGAGCGGGGAACTTGCGTTTCTTGGCTGCTGCTGAACTGGTGGCCCTGCCCTCGGGAAGGTACGAGAGTGTGATCGCCACCCTCTGCGAGAACCTCGACTCCCTGGACGAGCCGGAGGCGCGCGCTGCCATGATCTGGATCGTGGGCGAGTACGCTGAGCGCATCGACAACGCTGACGAGCTGCTGGAGAGCTTCCTCGAGGGCTTCCACGATGAGAGCACCCAGGTGGGACAACGGGGACAACCCCTTAGGCTTTGCTGGGGGGGTCTGGCCACCAGCAGGACCAACTGGTCGAGTGGTGACACTGACAGAGCCGCCGCTTTGCTCGAGCAGGATCCTGCAGGTGCGCTCCGTGTGGTGGTGTCCCACAGTAGCTTTGGGTGTAGAAGACAGCCCAGAGTGCCACTGTGGGGGTGTCTCAAGCGCCATTCCTCCTTGATAGTTGGTCCTTCCTCTGTGGTGGGACAGCGTCAGCCCTCTGGAGCTGGAGAGCAGATGGTTGCAACGAGCAGAGGGTCACGTCTGCCCCTTTGACTGGGGCTGCTGGTTTGACCTGTGTAAATTTTGGAGGGGGGGTTTCAAACCCTGGAAAGTTCCCTCAACCCCACCTGAAATGCAGGGACAGAGAGCAGGCACAAGTCTCTAGCAGAACACAGCAAAGCCAGCAGTGCCAGCTGCCCTGGCTCAGGGCAGAAGGGAGCATCAGAGATCAGAGTCTGCCTCGGTACCGCTGGGTACCTCGTTCCCAAGACATTGCCCAGTAACCTCCGTGATTCTGGTGGGCTGAGGGTGGATGAAAGGGACTGTGTGAGAGTGTGGGAGCAAAGCTGAGGCCTTCTGCCTGTCCACAGGTCCAGCTGCAGCTGCTGACAGCCATCGTGAAGCTGTTCCTGAAGAAGCCCACGGAGACGCAGGAGTTGGTGCAGCAGGTGCTGAGCTTGGCCACGCAGGTGGGTAGTGGCTTCTGCCTGAGCAAAGAGCTCCTTGTGGGCTTTGCTCTTCCCCACCCCGAGCGGTGGGAGTGTGACAGGAGCCGCTTTAATTCCGGAAAAGCTGTGACTGAAGAGCGAGGACAGTGTTTGCCGGAGAGCAGGAGGCATCTCGTGCTGCTCCCCTCACAGGCTGCTGTGGCAAAGCCCTGGAAAGCAGAGGGGTGACCTAAGCAGCTTTAACCTCAATCTCTGGGATCCCTCTAATACTACAGCACGACTTAGACGGGGCCAAGGTGCTCTGCTGTAGTTGCAGCTTCTCCTCAGAGATGATTTCAGCACTAACCACCCCCATCCTTCCCAAAGGACTCGGACAACCCTGACCTGAGGGACCGTGGCTACATCTACTGGCGCCTGCTCTCCACTGACCCAGTGGCCGCCAAGGAGGTGGTGCTGGCTGAGAAACCCCTCATCTCCGAGGAGACAGACCTCATTGAGCCCACGCTCCTGGACGAGCTCATCTGCTACATTGGGACACTGGCCTCTGTCTACCACAAACCTCCCAGCGCCTTCGTGGAGGGCAGCAGAGGGGCTGTGCACAAGAGTTTGCCTCCGCGAACGGGCTTGTGAGTGTCTCTGCTGCACCAGCGCTCTGAGGAGCGGCTGAGGGAGCTGCAGGGGTTGACTGGAGAAAAGGGAGGCTCAGGGGAGACTTTTGCTCTTGACAACTCCTGAGGTTCAGGCTGTTGGAGCCAATGAACAAGGGAGACAGGACAAGAGGAACTGGCCTCAGGTTGCCAAGATGCGGGGTGAGGAACAGCGGGTAGGTGGGGCCCGGCAGTGCTGAGGGAACAGCTGTACTGGAGGGAGCTTAGAGGGTTTCTCCGATCTCAATGACTCTCTGCTTCCCTGAAGAGCTGTGGTGGGACTGGCTGTCTCTTCAGACACTCCCAGCTGGGAGATGGTGTGTCTCCAGCAGGACCTGTCAGCTCAGCACCTCCTGTCTCTCCCTTCCTGTCTCTGCAGGGGTGAAAGCGCCGAGAGCCCTGACGCAGCCCCCTCAGGCGTGCAGGCAGCTGAGCAGCCGGCTGTCATCCCCACCCAGGGCGACCTCCTGGGTGACCTCTTGAACCTGGACCTGGGTCCGCCGGTAACTGGACCCCCCGTCGCCGCTGCCTCCGTACAGATGGGCGCTGTGGACCTCCTTGGAGGTGGCCTGGACATCCTGGTACGTTCAGCCCCGCATGGCCCTCCTGGCGACCCTGAGGGCTGGGTGTGCTGCTGGCTCCTACCTGGGGCTGCTGGGGATGGGTTGGGCTTGTCTGCTCAAGGGTGTCTGGGCTAGTCATTGTCTTCCTATGGCCAGTGAAGGCCCAGGGGGGGCTCTTCCTGGCTGGCACCACCTGCCCTGTGGGTGCTGTTGGTGGTCTGTGCTCCTTGAAGCTTGGAGCGGAATCCCCCAAAGGGGAGGCAGCATGGTGGTCTCTCACAGACCCTGACCCTCCTAGTGCCTCCCTGGCTCCTGTGGACTCCCAGGGCTGGCTAACGGGCTGGTGCCAAGTGGAGGAACGAGAGACCCAGCTCGTGCCCTGTCCCTGGGCTCACGGACAGCCAGATGCGGTGCGCAGGACTAACCTCTCTTCCCTCCTGCCCTTCTCTTGTGTCTCTGTCGTCTGTCCCTTCTCTCCTGCCTTGTCTTTGCATGCGGCTGCCTCACCTCTCTGCCTGCTTCTGCTTGGAGATGGGCGACGAGTCCGAAGGGGTAGGGATCAGCCCTGTTCTTGGCCCTCTGACCCCTCAGAGCCCCAGCTGCCCATGCCCACCTCTGGCTGCCGCTCATTCGAGTTCCATGCCCCGAGGACGTCTCATTCCCCTCTGGGGACAGCCAGCCCCACCCCATAAGCAGCTCCTGGGACTGCTGGAGCTTCCTGGCCACCTCCTGGTCCTCGCTAGCCCATGCAGATGCTTTTAGAGTGCCCTTGCTGGGGTGTTTTGTGGGACCCCTGTGCCCTCGGTGTACGCTGGCCCCTGCTGATGCCCTCTCCTTCTCTTGCAGCTGCGAAGCGATGCGGGAGGCAGCCCTGCTGTGAGTGTGCCTTCACACCCTGACCCACTCTGTCCCCACTCTGCATCCTCCTCCTCTTCCTCTCCATTGCCTCCTAGTGCTCCCCATAACCCCCTCCCTTGTCCCTCACAGATGGGTGGCGGCGGTGGTGGCACACCACCACCCACCAACCTGGATGAGCCTCTCGCTAGAGGCCTGGGAGACCTCTTTGACCTCACTGGTGGGGTGGGGACCCTGCCAGGATCCTACGTGGCACCCAAAATGGTGAGAGTCTGCTGGGGGAGAGGGCGTCATCGTGCTCATCAGGAGTTGGGGTGGGGGTCTGTTGAGTTCCCTGGGGTGACAGA
The DNA here is from genome assembly GCA_013397515.1 of Upupa epops. Lineage (NCBI taxonomy): Eukaryota > Metazoa > Chordata > Aves > Bucerotiformes > Upupidae > Upupa > Upupa epops. The sequence continues at coordinate 11,636 of VZRI01007097.1, read as the reverse complement.
ACCCTGAGCAGAGGGGGGAGATGGGTTCCATCCGGTTCAGCCTCTTCTGAGGTCCCTTCCAGTCCCTAATGTCCTGTGTTCCTCTGGGGCTGTGCCAGGCTGGAGAGCTCCAGGGGGTGAAACCTGGGGGGTTTCTTGCCTCCTTCACCCAGGTCTGGCTCCCTGCCATGAAAGCGAAAGGGCTGGAGATCTCTGGCACCTTCAGCCGACAAGTGGGCTCCATCTCCATGGACCTGGTGCTGACGAACAAAGCGTTGCAGGTCATGTCTGACTTTGCCATCCAGTTCAACCGCAACAGGTGAAGGAAGGAAGCCTCCCGGGTTCCGCGTGGGAATGGTGCGGGGAGCGGTTTTGGGAACAGCCGCACGTGATGACCCTTCCCTCTCTGATGGCTGTGGTGTTGATGACGATCAAACCGAAGCCTCTAAGAAGTTGTCTGAAGGGGCTGTTCCGCCAGGGTCTGGATGCTGTCCCGCTGTTTGTCCTCTTTGTTGAGCTGGTGCTTCCTCCTCTCTCAGCAGGACACAGCTGTTCCCTGTGGGAATGGTGTGGGAATGTGCAAACCTGGCAGGATCTCACTTTGGGGCTGCTGCAGGGTGGGCAGGGACAGCACCGGGACCTGTGGGGTGGGGGACTGAGCGAGTGGGCAGTGCCTGCGGCCCTCTTCCCTGACCTCCTCGGCTGTCCCCCCCCTCCCCAATCTTCCACCCCAGCTTTGGCCTGGCCCCGGCAGCTCCTCTGCAGGTCCATGCACCCCTCGCGCCCAACCAGTCGGTAGAGATCTCCCTCCCACTCAACACCTTGGGCTCCGTCATGAAGATGGATCCTCTGAACAACCTCCAGGTGAGGAACTGCCCGGGGAACCAGGGAGGAGGGGTTTGGATTCCGGTGGCAGGGTTGGTCACCTCCGGAGGCAGAGAGCTGCAGGGAGGTCTGACGGAACATCCTGCCTTCCCAGGTTGCAGTGAAAAACAACATCGATGTCTTCTACTTCAGCACCCTGTACCCCCTGCACATCCTCTTCGTGGAAGATGGGAAGATGGGTGAGCTGGAGCGGGGGCTTGGCAGCAGGGCCTCGGGGGGGTGTCAAGAGGAGGTGGGGAGGGGAGCCGCTGGTGCTGTGGTTCACCGTGGTGGTTTCCTTCCGCTCTGCAGAGCGGCAGATGTTCCTGGCCACTTGGAAGGACATTCCCAACGAGAACGAAGCCCAGTTCCAGATCAAAGAGTGTTCTCTCAATGCAGGTGGGTCCAAAGCCTTTAGGAGAGCCTGAAGCTCATGGCTGGTGACCAGCTCATCCCAGTTACCTCAGCCTGGGCATCTCCTCACTCCCAGGAAGAGGAGAGGGATGTACAAAGCCTCCCTGGGTGCAGCCAAGTCCTTTCAGTCCTACTGGCAGCAGCAGGGTGACCTTTGTGGAGTGAAGGAAGGTGCTCTGAGCTGAGCCCTGCCCCTTCTCTTCACTGGGGAGCAGAGAGGAGAGGAGGAGACGAGGTGGGAGCTGGTGGCCAGCTCCAGTGCCCCTAGCAGCCCCCCAGCAGCTCTTTCCTCCCATGCAGATGCCATTAGCAGCAAACTCCAAGGCAGCAACATCTTCACTATTGCCAAGAGGAACGTGGAGGGTCAGGACATGCTGTACCAGTCCCTGAAGCTCACCAACGGCATCTGGGTGCTGGCAGAGCTCCGGATCCAGCCCAGCAATCCCAACTTTACGGTACATTCCCTGCCATCCCTACTCAGAGCTTGGGCAGGGCTGGGATTGCCCTGTGGCCACTTGTGCAGAGAGTCCCAGGCCCTTTCTGTCTCTTGGGCCCACCTGGGCTCTGCAGCACTACTCGGTGTCCTGGGTCTGCTGTGGTGGCAGCTAAAGGAAGCAAAGAGCTCCCAGCCTGCCTACCCGCCCATCACCACAAAAATAGACCCCCAGCCCCTCCTGGGGACAGTGCCAGCTCCTCCATGCCCCGGGTAGCCACAGCCAGCCCAGTGCTGGAGCTCCATCCCTACCTCAGGCACGAGCCATCCCCATGTCCCGCTTTCCCTGGCCGGGCCCCTTTCCTGCCTTCCTTGCAGCTGGTTCTCTTTGGGTTGGGGTCGAGCTGTATGGCCTTCACTCACCTCTCTCTATCTCCGTGCCTGCTGCCCGCCTGCCTGCCTGCCTGAGCAGGACCTGGAGGTTAGCACACTGGTTTTCACCCTGGCTTCGGGCTCTCACTGGCTGCTGCCTGGCTCCTCTACCCCCTCACCCAGTTTCCTCTCCCCCCTGCGTAGGTTTGCCCGTGCCTGTCTGTGGTACTCACCTTCCTGGGTTCACTGGGGATCGGGATAACTTCACACCCTTATCCCAGAGATCTCCCCCGCAGCCTGAGCTTGGAGTCATTTCCTTAGGGAACCACGCAGCCTCGGGGGGAAACCCTTCAGCCCTGAGCTCCTGGCTGTGGGTCAAAGCTGCTGCCCTGTCCTGCTGCCCTCCCTGCCTGTGCTGCATGTTGTGGCTACCTTGGCTGCGGGGTGGGACACCAGCAGCGCCAGGATGTGCTGTCTCAAGCTGAGTTCAGGAGCTGTGGCTCTGGGGTGGGAGGGGAGGGGTGCTGCAGCTTGGGGGCTTTGTGCTTTGGGGCTGGTGGCTCAGTGGCAGGGGGCACGGTGTCCTGACCCCCTGCTCCTCTTGTCCCTCTGCAGTTGTCCCTGAAATGCCGAGCTCCTGAGGTCTCCCAGTACATCTACCAGGCCTATGAAACCATCCTGAAGAACTGAGGTGCTGCTGCACCCCATCTTCCTTTTCCTCCTCCTCTTCCTCCTCTCCCTTCCTCCCCCAAGGATGTGGAGCAGGACCTGTGTGCACATCTCCTTCTCCAGCCCCTTGGGAACCTCCCCTCCAGCCCCAGGGTGAGGGGCTTGAAAACGGAGCTGCTGCTCCCATCACCTCCAGTGGGGCTGGGGTGAGCGGAGGAGGGCAGAGGGGGGGTCCCAGAGAGTCCCTGCGTCCCGGTAGGAATCTGTGTGTGTGATGCCGTGTCCTCCATGCTCATGGTGCCCCCTCAAGAGCTCTCTTCCCACCCACTGGCTGCCCCTGTGAAACCAATCCCCCTCCCTGCTGGAACCGGGGTTTGTGTCTGCTGGGAGGGTTCAGCACCCCAGAGCTCCCTCTCAGCCTCTTTGGGACCCAAGTGCTGTGGGCTTGGAACTCTTGGATCTGGGGCTCGGAGCTTCTTCCTTCACGGAGTTTGGCCCCCAGCTGAGTCCCCAACCCCTTGGAGAGGGTCTCCTCCCCCACGGGTGCTGCATCCAAAGCTCCCGGGAAGGGCTTGTGGAAATCAAACTGGAGACCGCAGAGACTTCTCCAGCCCCCTCCAGCCACCCCACAGTCGCACGACGTGCTGCTGCCCTCCCCTGCGGTGACTCTGCTCCTGCCCTCCCCCATCCCACGAGTGAAGCGGTGGGTTCCCCCCCCGCGTGGAGTGGGACAGATCTAATATATGAAATCCAGCGCCCTGAGCTGCGCCCTCCGTGGCCAGCGTGGAATAAAGGCGACATCAGCCCCCGGGAGCTGCTCTTGGGGTCACGGGGCGGGGTGGGAACCCCCTATCCAGGGTCACATCCTCGTGATCCCACAGGAAGCAGGATGCTGTCAGCTTCCTCCTGTCCTTGCCAGGACGAGATGAAGCCTCTCTGCGCTTGGTGGCTGTGGCCATGGCCTCTGGCCTCTGGCCGGGCAAAACCTGAGGCAGCAGATCACCCCAGGACTGGGTGTGGGGCCACAGGGAACCGGGCTGGGCTGGTCCTGGGGGGGCGCCTCAGGCTGGGGAGGGTTGCAGAGCCCTGGAGTCTCTCCAGTGGGGTTGGGGACAAGTGCAGAGTGCCAGGAGGTGCAGCTGGTCCGGGCAGGGTGGCAGTCCTGGGTTTGGACTGGGACACCTCAAGCCGTGCTCTGGGGCCTCCTGTTGGGTACGGGAGCTGCTATGGGGCAGGGCACCGGGCACTGGTGCTACTCCAGGACAGGGGCTGGGTCTCACATCCCTCCTCCCCAGAGCCCCCCTGCACAGGTTCTGCAGCCCCCTCGGGGTGTTGCCCGCCTAGGACAAATGATGCTGCAGTAGGTTCAGCTCTGGTGGTCTTTACTGGCTGGGGGAGGCAGGGAAATGCAGGGTTGGAGGGGCGGGGGCTGCCTGGACAGGGCCTCCATACCCAGTCCCGTCCCATGCTGGGGACATCGAGGTGCTGCAGCTGGCTGAGGCTGGAGAAGCAAAAGCCGCCCACCCTGGCCCTGAACTACGGGTCGAGACAACAAAGTGCCTGTCCCTCGGTCACCCCAGACCTGGAGAGCAGGAAGAGGAGAAGGTCCCCAAGAAGAGGACAAAGTGAGGTGGCAGCCAGGAAGAGATGTCCAGGAAGACAGTGACAGAAGGACGACAAGGTGGTGACAGGAGAAGGATTCGAAGGCAAAGAGGAGAAACCCAGATGACAAAAAGGAGAACGGGGGGAGGCAGAGGGGTGAGGATCGGCCAAGGAGACCTGCCTGCTCTCCAGCTTTGTACCCAGGTTCTCTCTCTTCTGGCCACCTCCATGGTCACCCTGTGGTCCCCAGCGACGGGGCTGCTCCCCCTGGGGCAGCACCTGGGGGACGGATGCCTTTTAGGACTCATCCCCAGGTGAAGGAGCCTTGGTCCCACGCGGGCTGTGCCCATCGCCTGTCCAGGGCCTCCTTGGGCCAGAGCCAGCAGCAGCTCCGCTACGTCCCCATGCCAGGGTGGCTGGTAGCTTCTCCCTGTGACCACCAAGCCTGGCGGCTCATGGCCAGGGATCTTCATCCAGCCCTTCATGCTCCTGTGGGCTCCAGGTGGGCTCTCGGAGGGATGAGAGAACGCTCTGCAGAGGGCCCCACGGTGTGGAGGTGCCAGGGGGAAGTCGGGGAGCTGCCCCATGGCCCCGCGGAGTGGGGATCCTCGAGGGCTTCTTGTGGGGCTGCGTGTCCAGCCGGGGCTTGGCCTGGGAGCGTGGGGGAGTTGCTGGGAGCAAAGGCACCGGCTCATGGATCCCCGGGGGGCCCCTGGCTGGGGGCTCCTCGGTCTCTGTCAGGTCATCCTCTCCTGGTGCCCAGTCAGTGTCAGACTCGGGGGCCCCCTGCAGCTCCCGCATGTCCCATGGGGCTGGGAAGCAGCTGCTTTCGTCAGAGGAGCTGGATAGGGCCGGTCGGTGCCCTGCGTCCACGTCGGGGGCAGGGGGTAACGTGGGGCCACCGTTATTCCCAGGGAGCCCGTGTTTGCCGAAGACGTTGAGGGAAGATGACGAGGAGCTGGAGGAGCAGTAGGCCGAGTCAGGGGCAGCGGTGGCAGGGGGTGGTGGGGGCACAACAGGGGTCTCTCCATCCTCCAGTTCCTCCATGAGGCGAGTGTTGGCCAGGAACTCCTCCTCCAGCCGGCGGAAGAGCAGCTGCTCCTGGCTGGGCTCCAGCGGTGCCCGCAGCCGCTGCACCAGCTCCTCCAGCTCACACTCCAAGGTCTGGCCACTGTGGCTGCCATCATGGCCACCATCATGGCCACCTGCTGCCCGCTGCCCCTTGCTGCCTTTCTCAGGACTGCGGGCAGGGGTTCGGTTGCGGCTGGGGGGATCGGCCCGGGTCCACGAGTGCTGCCCATCCTGCCGGCGGCTGATGAGTAGCAGGGGCTGTGGGTCGGGGCGGCCATGGCTGCGGGCACGAGGAGGGGGGCGGCCAGGCCCGTTGGGTGCCCGGGAGCGGCCGCGCTCGTCTGGAGCTGTTCGACCACTTGGGGAGGGGGAAGCAGGGGGCACCCCCCCCCGGTTTGGGGTGTCACTGCGACGGCAGTGGCTGGGGATTCCAGGGTCACGCTGTGCCACGGGGCAGCTCTGTGCTGAGGAGGCTGAGGAGTCGCTGTCACCAGAGCAGCGGCGGGAGCGGGTCGGGTCTCGGGCCCTGAGGGAAACACACACTACTGACCCTCCCTCCATTGAACCCCCTTTCTCCCCACATTAAACCCCGCTG
>VZRI01007096.1:13135-28829 GCA_013397515.1 Upupa epops | reverse complement strand
CCTGGTTTCATTAAGACCAGAGCATCAACTATCCCACCTCCCTTCGAATCTAGTTTAAAGCCCTCTGAAGGAGCCCTGCCAATTCCTGCTCCAGAACCTTTTTTCCCCTCTGGGATAAACCTCTCCATGTGGACCTGTAAGAGCTGCTGTCTTACAGACATTAATGAGGTCGCCCCTCAGCCTCCTCTTCTCCAAGCTGCAGAGACCGAGCTCCCTCAGCCTTTCCTCATAAGGGAGGTGCTCTGCTTCCTTCGTCATCTTTGTTGCTCTATGCTGGACACCCTCCAGGAGGAACCATACTCGCCTGTCATGTCCCAGAGTGAGGGTTTGGAGGCTGAAATGCAGCAGTGTTTCTGTTCTTTGATGAGGAACATCATCAAAGATGTTCCTATCGTAGTGTAAGGTGTTTCTTTGTTCAGTGACAGCGCTGGCTGAGGCACACTGACGGTGCTGGTTCACGGTCCCTGTACGTACATGAAGATCATCATTGCTTTGTGTTGCTCTAAATATTTTAAGATCTTTAAGAACAAACCATTTTTATTACTCTGTGCCTTTTTATTTTCTTTCACATAAGTTCATTACACAGGCATTGCTGTCGCCACTCACACACTGGGATTAGATAATATGGCCAGTAAAATTGACAGTTCCTGATTTATCAGCGGCTGGGCTTGTGTGTGCAGTGACAGTAGGTGAGATGCCATCCTTCTGCAGGGTGGGTTGACTGGATGATCTTCAGAGGTGCCTTTCAACCGCTGCCATTCTGTCCTTTGAATCAAAGGTTCATGGTTCAGGCTTGTACTTTTGGTGGCATCAGGAGTCAGAATAGGCAGTCAGGTCAGAGCAGAGACCCAGTGTCCACTGAATTCAGCAAAGGGCTGAATTCCAGCCACGTGGCACAGACGTGTGTGTGCATGCATGTGCACCTTATCCTTAGCATCCAGCAAACAGCCTTTTCAGTGGGAGTACCATCAGAAGTACCCAACACAGAGAAGGCAGGTGATATATTCTCTGGTATCAGTTGTTTTGTGTATGTATATTCTGTTTTCTGCTGGAACAGGGAAACTGTACTTCTATTTGAAAGTAACGTATTTCTTTTCTATTGTGCAGCAACTTTTTGTAGATGTAACAAGTGACGTCATTAACAGTGAGATAGCGGATGAGGTGACTGCTTCGGACAACATGATTGCGGAACTTCAAAAACTGAGCAACCAGCTGAGAGACCAGTGCTGACACAGGGACAGGAAGGCAATCGTGACACGTTTCTTTTACTGCAGCTTGCACTGATGAACTGGTAACAATTCTGGGGCAGCAGATGCTCAATAAAAGTTTTTCTGTACAATAGTGTTCTCATGGTCAGCTTTCTTTGGAGTTCGGGCTGCTTTTAAAGGGTCTTAACTCCTCTTGTCTTACAGAGTTACATGTTTTGGTTCCTTGGGCCTGGGTGTTCCAAAACACAACAACTTGTGTTTATGAAGTGGTTATTGCAGATGAGTTCTGTCACACTGGATCACACCCAGGTGCCAGGCTCCACAGGACCCATCACCTTTGTGACAAGTGGTTTGGCAATTGAAAACTTGGCTGGCACTTGAAAACAGGGTTTAGTGGGCAGGGTGTTGTTGGGTTGATGGTTGGACTGGACAGTCTTGGAGGTCTTTTCCAGCCTTAATGATTTTGTGGTTCTCTAATGGGCTGTCTTCTGCTCCTTGCCCCCATGCATTTCTTGGGTCTGACAGATGGGATCTCTGAAAAGGAGAAGGGTCATGGAGCTGAATAGCTCCAGGGTGGGAGAAGATGGACTCTCATGGAGCAGAGGCAGGAGCTAGGCCAGCCCATCACCCTCACCCACTAGGCATAGAGCAATTAGAAGGTGCTTCTGCCTGCTGCTGGCCCATCAGAGCAGCTACAAAGCTCCTTAGGTCATCACATTGCTTCCCATTTTTCATTTGGTGTTAATTGCTTGTAGGGAACTAGGAGTGGGGTCCCAAGAGTAAGGACCTAGGCTTTTCTGTTATTCTTTGAATACAGTCAGAGTAGCAGGATGTTTGCTGCAGTAGGATTTACAAGGTGTTACTACTTAGAGCAGTATCATATCTTGTAAAACAGCATCCATACTGTCCCATGGGCAGTACAGACCAGCACTTCACGTAGTCCTTAACAGGAATGGGGATTTCCCCCCACGGAAGCAGCAATAAAATGGAAATCTGATATAAAACACATCTGACAAGACTTGAACGAGTTCTTTTCATTTAGACCATTTTGGATTGTTTCCTGTTTCACTGTCTTTGCTACAGCTCTTCTTAAAACAGGATTTTTCTAGGGTTCTGCAGAAGACTATGTGAAGTAGTTTCCTTGCTCATCATGATTTTAGGTCTGTCTTCCATATGAGAATAATGCAGTCTCCTAGAGTGTGGTTCTCTCTGTTCTGAGGATACCTGTGTCATGGTCATTAAAACTACACCTTTGCAGAATGTCAGGAATCCATGAAGAGAAATTCAGAAGGTAAGAGGGAACCAAACAGTAAATGGGATGTGAAACAGCAGTAAAAACTTACTGTTCTAGTGTGTGGAGGAGAAAATCACCTTGACACCTTGGTAAAGCTTTGTATCCTCATCAAGCTTCTCAGAGTGAAGCTTCTCAGAGTGGAGACTAAACTATTTGCTGCCAGTATGAGGGTCCCACAAAAAATTACTATCTTAGCAGCAGGTCTACCTGCTAGTAAATGAGTCAAACAGATCTTCAAAACCATTCCTTTGTTCCCAACACCAGGTTTGATATGGAAGGATTTGGGTGTGAAGGCATTCGGTGGCAGAAAAGTCTCCATGGTTTTCTTGTGATTTTACAGTACCTTTTCAACCTCAATTACAGCTCACTGCAAACTTGAAAGCATGCATTTCCAACTTGAATTCAGTTGTCTTGGTGAAAAAGAAAATGATTTCCATTGAGGCTGAAGTCTGGAGGTGCAGAATGCGAAGCCATGGTCATTTCTGTGTCATGGCTTCTGCCCTTCAGTGGGAGACAGCTGGGAAGTTTACTCTCCTATAGGACATGAGTGATGCCTCTGACAAGGCCTTTATTTCCTTCCCCTTTTGTTTTTTTCTTTTGAAAATTGTTTTTCTTTGCCTAAGGTGGTTACATGAAGAAGTTACTCTGCTCCTCCAATGTCTCTCCTCTGCAGAATTTCACCTGTCTTTTTAGCATAGGGTTTTTTCCTCATTCATGCCTCCCTCTCCTAAGCAGATGTGCAGAATATAAACAGTTTTGTCTTTCATGTAGTAGAGGGAAAAGCTACTCTCCAGAGACGGCATGTTCTGAAGAGCAGGATGACTAGTGTCACTGGTCACACAGCAGTTTTCCTGTCAGAATTAGCTGGATAGAGGGGAGATACCAGCAGAGGTGTTGAAGTACAGCATTTAAATGGTGTAGAAGAGGGAGAGCCAGGAGCTGCTTCACCACTGAGGTGACACAGACTTTCCTGATAACCACCTGTTGCAGTTTGAAAATTGTTTATATTTTCAGGTGTTTGAGTTTTGTACTTTAATGCCAAAAGAGTAATTTATTCTGAAACTGGAGATAGTTGTCCCATCAGGCCCCTGGGTCTGTGTCCTGACCCCAGGTGATTGATGGACAGAGCCTATGAAAAGTGGGTGGACTTACGGGTTTCTTCCCTCCTTCTTCTGTCTGTTGGCAGACAAGACAGCTCTGCTGGGCTGAGGGAACGAGAGCACCTCCCCACTCCCAGCCACCAGCGCCTACAAGGCATGGTGAAGCCATGGCCCCCTTGGCAGGGCAGGGCCTGGCTGCAGGGCAGCCACAACAGTTCAGCCTCAGAGGCCAGCTATGGCTCCCTCTTCTCCAGAGACTGAAACACAGAGTGAGCCAAGCTGCTACTGAAGGCACGTCACCTTGAAGCATGCTGTATGATTGGAACACAGTTGGACTGGCTGCTTAGTGCTGCAAGCATCCACGGCCCCAGCTTTGCCCAGCAGTGAGGCACTGAACCAGCGAGCTGATGCTCTCAGCACTGAGTCACCTGCTGCAGCCCGCTTGTCTTTGAAGATGCGAGAAGGTAGTAAGCTTTTAACCCTTTCACTCCCTTGGAGCTGTTGGCACTTGGAAGACGAAAAAGAGCAAAGAGGGGAAGAGGCCCTGGAGCAGGGCCTGCTTACCACAACAGGGGAGGCCCCACATGACCAGTGCCTTGTTGTCTCTGTCCTTACCATGGATGTGCCCTCGTGACCAGTGCCATGGGGCTGACGCGGATGCTGTATCTCAGCTCTGCCACCGAGAGACTGGGAGAAGCCTTTGATAAGAGAGGGAGAAGTCCTGAGGTGGATCTGTGAAGGTTCCTACTACTTGGCCTGAAGTTTTGTGGCAAAAGCAGATAGGACTGATCTCTTAAATCTTTGTCAGACAGAAAGAGACTGGGGATCTGAAATGTCTTTCTACATCTGAGTTGCAGTCTGTTGTGGCCTGGAGGGATCATCAAGGTTCTACTAGCTGTGGTCACACTGCAAAGAATTCCCAAGATGAGGCGAGTCAGAAGCAAATCTGAGACATACAGGGGAAGCGGGCATCTGCAAGAGGACCAGAAAAGACACTTCTCCGCAAGCAGCATGATGTGGAGGGAGGGGATGGCTGAATTCCCTCTCTGGTCAGAGTGTTAGTGTACACTCTCTTCTTCTGGGGCTCTCATCTGAAGCCAAAACCCAATGTGTTAGCTGTCTCCCATGTCTCTCAGGGTGTGTGTGAAGGCACTGTGACACAGTTTCTGTTTTACTTCTTTTGGTTCTTTTACTGATTTGGGGATTTTTCCTTTGCTTCTTGGCTGTGGGTTCAATGAATTTTCAGCAAAGTTGCTTCGCTGCCTGTTGAATCCACGGCGAGAGCTGGTTGGTGTGCTCCCATTGCAGGCACCAAAACCCAGAGCCAATCTTGACCTTCATTCTAAGCCAGGACACCATCCCAGCCACTTCACCCATGAAACTGAACCTCTGGAAAAACAGGTATGTGCTTGCTACCCCTTTCTTTGTATTAGGGGCATTTTGATCCTTCTCCATTGGAAGGTCTCCTTATAGCTACTTGTTTGGTCTTTCAAGAACATTACAGACCCCTTGGACTGCATGGTGCTCGTTTCTGGATTCATCCTAGCAGCACTGGGTTCAGAATGGTTCTAGGAGACCCTTGGCCTGAAGACAGTGCTACTGTAAAAGCTCTGGCTGAAAAACACTTGCTAGTATGGTCAGAGGGAGGATTGTTTCCTAAGCAGGCTGCAGACACTCCATCTTTCAGAGATCATCTGGCTTCTAACATGGGCAAGTTTTCCCCCTCATTTTCCTTTCAGGTCACTCCCAGGACAACTGCAGTCTTTGAGGGTTTAGCAAAACTTCCTCGTTCTGTCGCGCTGCAGCTCAGAACACCTCTGTTACTCGTTATTTTCAAGTGCTCTGTGTACAGCTACATGAGTGGTACTCGACGAAGCAGTGTTTTGCAGGGATGACTTCAATTCCCAGTAGAACTTCAGGTGCCTCTAATCTTATTTTTTTTCTGGCTTTAGTGACGTCACCCATGATGTCATCTCTCTGCCATTAGAGCTAATTTGATGTGAAACAGAAACAGAACTTGAAGGTCTTTTCAACCTAGGTGATCCTGTGAAAGTGGGTGATGAGAATTTTTCAGCTTCTCCCTGCCCCGACAAGGAAAGTGACTGTTTTGGAGTTGAAAAGAAGAGTTTATTTCTGTAGCTGAAGAGGGTTTGTTTATATGGTTTTAACATAACATGGTTCACACTGTGGTGGGGTTTTAGCCAGCAGTGGTTAGAACACAGGGAAGGTGCCTGGATTGCCCTGGAGGGCTGTGTCTGTACAGAGGAAGTGTTCACGGGCGGGTGTGGAGCTGCCAGATTTGCTCGGCTTGGGACATTACTCATGAGCAGAGGTCAGTCACAGAGTCACAGAATGTATTGTGTTGGAAGGAAGCTCCAAAGGTTGCCTAGTCCAACCCCCCTAGAACTAGCAAAGATACTGTTAACTAGAACAGCTTGCTCAGATTTTCTCTGGGGGGATGAGGCTATGCTGACTTAGATAGGTCATCCCAATAAATGCCCATAAAAAAGTGTGTTCCATGTCACATAATCCTCAGCGTTCTTTCTACCACAGTGACTGGTTCATTCAGACTGGTGCATACTGGCAGGTCTCATCCCATTGTCACTACCATGGGTACCAAATGGTACCTCAAAGAGAAAGAAACCTTGGAGTAATATTTATCATTTTTCATATCTCAAAATGAGTGTGGCCTGTGTCCTGTGAGCACAGAGGATACGTGTTCAGCCTTACATTCGGTGGTTAAAAATACACTGCTAATTATTTTCAAGGTAAGTAAGGCAGAAAAACAGGCAGTTACTCATTTTATCCTGCCCAAGAAGGTATGAAGGCCCTTTGAAGTTATTTTGGCTTAGCTCTTCGCTGTCTTCAGCATTTTCTCGGTATCAGTAGCTGTATGAATGATAGCACAGGTGGGTGGACATGATGGATTTCAGGGGACAAGAGGAAGCTAAAAACCATTCATCCTGTTTCCAGGGCAATGCAATTTAACATAACACACAAGGATTTAGCTTCTCTTCATCTGCAGTCATGCGGAGCTCTGTACCAGAGGTTCACAGGGCGAGAACTACCAGCTGATAGTGCACAACTTGTGTTCTTTGAACTTCAGCTGGAATTTGGGAAGAAATTTTATTCTAAACAGGAAATTAATTGCCATCAAACACGTGGAGTTGTTTTCAGTCTGACTACTCACTGTACGTTGTGACTCAAAACTTATTTAAACAAACCAGTTTGATTTTTTGAATAGTGTGTGCATGGTCTAGGAGCTAGGGAGATACTGGGACGAGGGCTGGACTTGATGATCCTGGAGGTCCTCTCCAGTTATAATGATTCTATGATTCCATACGTAAGTGCATACCTGTTTTACAGTGCACACATGTGCTGGTGCAGACATGTATGAACAATGAAAGAAGTTGTTAATTCTGACAGAGTATTTAGAGGAAGGTACATCTCACGGAGGCAGATGCATTACAGACACTAGCACAAATGTCAGCCCCTTTATGCATTCCTGGAGTGCTTGTCACAGATCCCAAGTGCTGGCTCACTGGGCTGGTATCTTCCTTTTCAGAAATGACTAGTTCTTTCGGGTGTACTGTTGCAGAAATCGTTAGAGGTCCTTGGTTTTAGAAGTGAATGCTGCCTCAGAAAACCAGGCGGGGCCTTTCCGTCTCTCCTACCTTACAGAGTTCCTGATTTCAAAGCCCTGTTCAACTGGACAAAGTTAGGCGTAAAGTTCAGGCCAAGCGCAGATCATCTAAAGCTGTTACTAACAGGCAGTGACTAGGGACTTCGTGCCTGGTCACTGTAGAACTGTTTCCAAAATTGGCCTAAGAATGGAAGTCCATTGTCCTGTTTCTGGTTTAATGTGACCTGAATGTTTTCTCAGAACACACCAAGAATCTTTTAATCACCACTGATGTCACACATCCCTTCTGCTCCTTTTTTTCCTGTGTATTTTAAACCTCATTACCCTGTGAGTCAACTACAACAGTTCTTGGCTTAAAATCAGTGCGATGAACCAGGCAAAGGAACAGCAGCCAAGAGCCACGTAACATCAAACCAGGATTAGCAGCACAAAAAGCTTAAACCCTGCAAGTCAGCCTGTTAATGACATCAGTGCTGGAGTGAAATGGCTACATCTTGCAAGTCACCTTTAGAAGTTAACCCTTCTGATTCAGCTCTTTCCTGCTATCATCTCTAAATGACAATCATATTCTCTTCATGTTAAGTGAATTGGTCAAGTACTTGGACTGGACCATAGAATCCCAGCCTGGCTCAGGCTGGAAGGGACCTCAGAGCTCGTCTAGTCCAACTGCCTTCCAGGGGCAGCAGTGCCTCTCAACCAGACTTGGTTGCTCAGGGCCTCATCCAGCCTGGTCTTGAACACCTCCAGGAAGGGGACAGCCATAGCCTCTTCACACAATCGATTCCAGTCTCTCCACCCTGGCCCTGAAGAATTTCTTCCTAAGATCTAGCCTGAGCCTCCTGTCCTTCCATTTCAAAGCATCTCCCCTTGTCCTATTGTTGGATCCCCTTGGGAAAAGCCCCTCTTCAGCCTTCCTGTAGGTTCCCTTCAGGTACTGAAAGGCAGCTGTAAGGTCCCCACAGTCTTCCCTAGGCTGAAAGACCCCAGCTCCATCAGCCTGTCCATGTCTCTTGTCCTGCTTAGTCTTCCATTCCTGCGTAGAGATCCTGCAACCCTGGGAACTACCTTGATGGTTTACTTCTCCAACTTCTCTGGCATGGATTTGGCTAGCCCATCTTTCTGCAAACTCTCAGCACTCTGCTGGTTTTGTGACCTTTGGTCCCTGGAAAAACATTCTGGGTTTTTGTAGTTCTTTGTGTGCTTCTGCCCCGTGTCAACTTCGTCTTGTGTCTTTCAAGCAGTGGTGCCCTTCCTTCCTCCCTCTGTAATCTCTCCTCCCCACTTCTTTAGAATCATTGAATCATAGGATAAAAGGGGTTGGATGGGACCTCTAGAGATCTAGTCCATCCCCCTTTAGGGTTTCTGTAGGAGCTCTTGATAGGAAAGATGCTGGAAAGGACCTTAAGTTTGCAGTTAGTGCGGAGTAGCTCACAGCAACATGAAAAATGTGTTTTATCGAGGGATGATAGCTTCTTGAAGGAGTGAGAGAAGGGTGGTTTTCTCTGCCTTAGCTAAACTGTTTATGTTTAAAGGAGGTTAAAGAGCACCATGAGCCTTTAATGAAACCTTGAGACACCAGCAGCCCAGAGGAGTGATGATGGTCCCTGCGGAGCTGCTGAAATGAAGGCAAAGAGATTAGCACTGTTCTTCAGGCCAAAGGCTTCAGCAGTAAGTAACCAGGACATACTACTGTGTTGTCAGAGAGAGACAGCAGACCAACCAGCAGTGAGAGACGCCTCTAGAAAGCAAAGGTAAATCACAGCTTAACAATAGTGCAAAATGAAGTCAAGCTTTAAGCACAGGTCTGCTGTAGGACTGATGGTCTGCAGAGGGCTCAGCCGTATCTCCCAGTTCTTTCTCTTTGTTTTGTTCATTGCAGTCCATCTAGCCTAGCATGACTGGTTTGGCTATCTCTCTCACCTCCCATTCTTAGAGACTTGTAATTTAACTGTGCAGTCCTACAGCCAAGTGTGTTGAGCGCTGCCTCAACCAGGCTATGCTACCGTGTTTACAAACACAAACTTAGAGTGGAGTCCTGTGTAAATTCATCTGGGGAGCAAAATAAAGGCCGATGGAGACAATGTAAGAAGCAGAGCCCATGAAAGTAAATGAAACGGTGGCAGCACTAAGAACACACAGAGCTGAGACACCGTTCACAGGTGGCACAGTCAGCAAGATGCGTCTGTCTGCACCTGCTGCTTTGATGCAGGAGCAGTTATTGGATATGGTGTGACTATGAGATGTTCCTGATTAGAACTGTATCGGGCTGTTTCACATCGTTCGTCAGGAGGGTTGACACCGAGGTCATCAGTTTCCCAAGGTTAAGCCTTTGCTTATCTCATTCCCTCAGCATCATTATCTGTTCTCCTCATACGAGTGCCTCGCTCTCTTGGACAACACCAAGAGTTTTGCATCTTGGTTGCATGACACCAGCTACCTAACCTAGCTCGGACCACTCTCATGTGCCAGTGCACAGGAGCGTGCATATGCTGCTTGGGCTTGTAGTGGCCCTCTCTCTCCCTCAAGGTCCAAGCAAAGCAGCCTGTGATGTGGTGCTGCACAAGGTTTTGTGTCTGGGACTGTTTCTCAGTGTTTTATCCACCCTGCACATGAGCACTTCCACACGCTCCTGCGGTATTTGAATGCCTTCTACATGACATAATGGGCTGTAATCAAGCCCCTTGTGGATATTGTGGGACCCTGGGATGTCTGCTCTTGCAAGCATTCTGCCGGAGGCAGAGATTCAGAGTTGCTGCTTAAGTCTTTATGACTTCCATAAGGTTTAACTGAGTGAAAGAAGTGTCAGCTATGTGAGTGTGAGTCGTGCCATGGTGAGGCGGATTGGTTTGATGGGTTGTGAAGATGAAAAACTTGCAGTGTTTTGCTAAGAGTTCTTGGTCCTGATGTCCTTTTGCTGGCAATGACTGAGTGGTCAGTTTAATGCTGCATACGGGGACTCCCAAGTCTAGGCCAAGGAGCCTTGGGAGAAGATGATAGAATCATAGAATCATCAGGGATTGGAAGGGACCTCGAAAGATCATCCAGTCCAATCCCCCTGCCACAGCAGGATCACCCAGACCAAGTCCAGGCAGGTTTCAAACATCCCCAGAAAAGGAGACTCCACAAATCAGTTTCTTAAACCCATAAATATATATAAACCAGTTTTGTTAGGGGCTGAGATCTTTTCAGGTTAGGGTTACTTGGTTGGTTTTAGGTTGGACTGGATGATCTTTAAGGTCTTTTCCAGCCTCATCAGTACTGTGAGACTGTGATACCTTTTCTCATACATTGATACTAGAATTCCTTTTCATAAGAATCTACTTCCTTCTAACAGTCTTGCAAGGCGAGCATACTGTGCCAATAGCAAACACAACCAGGATGCGTTGTCACACACTGCCTGTGTCTGCTCTGAACCCTGGGTGTGAATCCGAAGGAGAAGGTGGTGTTAGTTCCTGCTGTAACAGAGCTCTGCATCCATGACAGCGAACAGGGTTTGTGTTATGGGACAGCGAGGTACTATCTGTGCAGAATTGTTAGCAGCATTCATGATTTGGTTTGTCATCACTGAAATTTATTGTGGCGTCGCTCTTTCTCTGTTAGGGTTCTGGTGAAAATACTGCATCAGCACAGCAGAAATGGGGCAGCCGTGTTATCCTTACCAGACAGACGCAGAGGCTGACAGCTTGCCCAGTGAAGTAGCCTTTCTGCTCACTTCAGCATCAGTGAAGAACAGTTCCTCAGCCAGGGCCTGTGCAGTAGTTCTCACAGCCTGCTTACCTTTGCACAGGCTTGTCAGGCTTAGACAAGGGCAGCTACTCGTGTGTGTGTGTGTATGTAGGTTTATCCAGGTGAGTCCCAGCACAGCACTAAAGGCAGTGTCCCTAGAAAAGCACTGACTCTTGAAACTTAGCTGAGCATAATGCTCTCAGGCCTCGTTTCAGCAAGCTTAGAGGCCTTGAGCCTTTGGGAATGGCCCAAAACTGATTTCAAAAAACAAATAGAAAGTAGGTATTTAAGAGAGCTGAGATTATAACAGACATCCCACACAATGGGACGCTTTAATGTTGGGTAATATTAATGATACTGGGCGCATCAACTGCCTGTTGGGAACGGTCCCTGGCCCACGCTGATGTCCAAACTGGAGCTGTGCCCATGTAACGCTCAGAAGAGTTCCTGCGTCTAAAGCTAGACCATGTCAACGGCCATGCTACCGCTTCATCAGTGGGGGACTGTGGTGGGCCTATGTTCAGACACTGTGACCAGTCTAGACATAGCTTGAGAGTACAGCTCCTCCTTCAGAAAAGCCACAGCCTGAAGGCTGCCAAAGGGGCAGAGGAGTGAAGATATCACTTTGCAGCACTTTCAAGTTACTGTGTTTTCCTACGAGTAGGCAGAGGATATCAGTGGTGCCTTGAGAAAGGCAGAGGGCTTTGCAGATGATCTTAGCAGCACTGGGGTTTGAGATAGACTTTCACATGAGGACGACATCCCAGGGGAGCTGACAAAGAGAACCTTGCTGCCTTGACAGAACAAATAAGCCACAGATGCAAGAAGTAGTAGTTAACCAAGTACTCTTGACAATAAAGACAAGGGCAAGACCGTTCTGAAGATCCCTAGTCTCTGAATGACTGATAAGGGAGAATAATTAAATGGGCAAAGAGGTGGGAACCAGAAAATTATCCTACTTGCTAGTGAGCAGCAGTCACTGAAATTCTTTACTTTCTTCTGCCACAGGACAAGGATTTTAGTCTTCTGTTCTCATTCGGTCAGCTTCAGTCTCCCCCTCAATATCACTTTTATAACTGCATTTTCCTGTGGCTATAATGGAGGGGGGATACAAAGCAGATGCAGCTTCTATATGAAGAAGCCTCTCACAGCTGTGCAGAACAAATCCTAATGCCTAGAATATCTTTAGAGAAATAAAAGAGTTTATTTTCTAGAAAGAAATAGAACCCTGAAATTCATGCATGCCTGCAGACCCCCCTGTGCTGCATTCCAACAACACTGGTGGGGCAGCCAGGTCACAGGAGCTGGACCCATCCTACGGATGAATGGCAGAGGAAGGTGGTGGTTGGTTTTCTGCGACCCTGTTTTATGGATCCCTAGTCACAGAGAAGGACCTTGCTGTGCTAGGTACTCTGCCACTACATCAGTCAGCCTGTCCACATCTCCACACAGAAAGGAAGAGGCTTGCAATATTTGACCCTCTGGAACCTTTCACTGGCTCCTCCTTGCCATTGCCGTGAGCTCTATGGAAGATGTTGGGACCCCAGAGCCTGTTCTTCTCTAGCAGGGCACTTTGAACAGCCTTTGGGAGATTTCCTTTGACCTGACCTTCAGGCACAGCTTATTTTTGCGCTCTAGGTATTTTTAAGATGAGCCCCTGAATACCTCTCTGCTGAGGGCGGAGGAGGACACATGCTGCTGCTGTTTCAAATAGCTCTGAAAGGTTTGGGAAGTCCCTGCAGGGAGTTTTCAGCTTGAATTTTCTAAATGTAGAAAGTCTGAGCCCGTTAGTAATCTCCACTGGCAAAAGGCTGAGAGTGAGGGAAGGAGATGTGTTTGTGGTCTGTAGGACCTGCCTCTCCAGCGTCACAGGCCTGGATGCAGAGCAGTGTAAATCACTGCCTACCTTTGTGGAGTCATAAGGACCCTGCTGTGTTTTCTGGGACCACACAGCAGGGTGAGCGACTGCATGGAGTTGGCTTACTGCTTTGGTGGTGCTTGCAACTAAACCAGAGCAGAAAAAGCACTGACTGTAGCTTGGGATGCTACGACAAGTTTTTGGCTAGGGCAGAGTCCCTGCATCTCAGCTGAGAAGTAGCAGCTCTGGGCTGTCAGTGTGACTGAGCAGCCGCTTCTCCAGCTGTGTGCACCATAGGTCATCTGCCCTCGTGTTTTACTGGAACAGAGGTGCTGGGGAAGCTGCTCTTCACTCCTTCCAGGATGGCGTCTCCAGTGTTTCTGTGTGGCCACACACTGGAAGGACAAACAGGCTCATGAGTGCTGGATGTCTTCTGACAGCCTTCCCGCAGCGGGCCGTGCTTACAACAATTGCATGAAGGGGGAGGACTACGCGAGCGAAGAGTTTGGGTAGCCTCCAAGTCTGACTAGTCTCAAGCTAGTAAGCAAAATCAATAGACCCTACAAGGCACCCTCTGGGCTTGGTTCTTCCTGGGGAGTAAGGAAAGGGGCTGAATGAGAGCTTTGTTGCTGCAGGGGCTGGGCATTTTGCTGATGTTGCTCCTCTTGGGATGATTGCAGGGAGTTAAGCTTCCTTGGAGAAAAAGCAGCTGGAAAAATAAAGGAAAAAAGTGGCTGCTGGGTACAGAGGGTACTGGGAATGGCTGTAGCTCTCGTGAACGTGTCAGCATATCTAACTAACTTCTGGGTTTTAAATGTGTTTGGAGTAATCGCTGCTGTTGCTTGTAAATCTTGGTGTTACATGGCAGCATTCCTATACCGCTGGGTTTGTCCTGATTCATGACCGGGCGAAGGGGGCCCTCAAGCCTGGTGTAAGCTCTCCTGTGCCAGATGAGGGTGGTTCATACTCAGAAATGTTAATTACAAAGGTGCAAGCCAGGTAGGGGGGCAGAGTGAGGGGCCGGAGTCAGAGGATCAAGGTCCCAGACAGACTAGAATGTGCGAGACCGGATTCGTGCTTTGCCCCCTTAATTCGTGTTTCCCAGGATGCCTGACTTTTACTGGTCATTTTTCTTCTGACCCACGTGTGCCTCCGCAGAGCTCTTTCCATTCCGTCAGCAGCCCTCCTCTGTGTCACCAGCAGACCTCATCCCAGTTGACTGTGTTATTTTTACATCCTGACTAAACCACTGGAGCAACACGACGTATGCAGCACGGAGAACTTGGAATCAGCCTCGATGTCTGCATCGGTGTGGCTTAGAAAGCAGCACAGAGGCTGCCAGGGATTAGCTGGTGGGAGGTGTGGTGGTAATTGGCCAGTTACAGTCACAGAATCGTAGAATCGCAGACTGTGTTGAGTTGGAAGGGACCTGCGAAGGTCATCTAATCCGACCCCCCTACAACAAGCAGGAACGTCTCTAACTAGAACAGAGTTCAGAACCCCATCAGCCTGACCTTGAGTAACTTGTGTTGGAAAAGACCCTTACGATTGAGTCCAAGCGTTAAGCTAACACCACTAAGCCCTGTCCACCAGTGCTGTATCTGCGTGTCTTTTAAATATCTCCGAGAAGTTACAGCTCCAGGGACCGGCTGCTGAATTTCCATCACATCTCCTATAGTTAAAAAGAAGAAAGAACGTGAAGTGATTATGGACTGACTCAATGAGTGATCTACAGGCACACAGGAGCCGTGTCTTCTAAAGTCAGCAGTTGTCTGGAATTCAAGATACCCAGTTAAAATCACCAACTGAAACCAGTCAGCTCTGGCCAGGACACGTAAACTTGCTCCCGGGGCAGAGCGCTGCGTGAGGTGGAGAACAGTTGCGGCATGCCAAGCTAAATAGCTGAATAGGTTTTTAGTTCTGTAGAGGATGTTCAGTGTCTTCCCAGCACCAGCGTTTCTCCTGGCTAATCTGATGCTCAGGACTTCCTGCATCCCACTGTGGCTCCAGGCATAAACCTGGGAAGAGAAGCCAGAATTAGACGTCGTGACAGGATACATAAAGCAGGGCCCATGGCAGGGGAATACACTGGAAGTGGTTCCAAAGTGACAGAAAATAAAGGCAGCAGTGAGCAAACCAAATCAATGAAAAAGGCGATGGAGTCTTGACTTCAGAAAGGAAGATTTAGAGAAAACAGCAAAGAGAAAAGGTTTATTTCAGGGGCCTTGAGAAGGGCAAAGGGAATACTGCTGGGATCTGGCCACAGCTAAGAAGTGTTTTCCCTTTATCCTTTAACTGTGAACAGTACGGACAAGGAACTTGTTTGGATCAGCATCTGCGTAACTGCAGCCCTGTGCAAACTGGATCAGGGTGGAAAGGGAAGAAAGGAGGACGCACAGGCATGAGAGGCACAAAAGATTCAATAAATCCTTTGAGCAGTGGCCGCGTCTGTGGCTACACCAGTCTGTGTGTTTCACACAGGGACTGACCTCCCTCTTCTCTGAGGATTTTGAGCCCGAGCCCAGGTTGTGGTTGCTGGCCAGTTGGGTTGAGGTGAACTGGGGCAGTTGTTTTTTTAAGGCCTGTAGACGTCTTCCTGGAGCACACCTGAAAAATGTAACCGGTATAAATCCACCCCAACAGACCACCAGCGAAGAGAGCTGCTGAGCCTTACTCCTTCAGCTTGATGATACTGGAGAGCCCTGAAAATTCAGTTCTTGGCCCTGCCCAAGGTATCACAGTCTCACAGTACTGATGAGGCTGGAAAAGACCTTAAAGATTACCCAGTCCAACCTAAAACCAACCAAGTAACCCTAACATCTGACTTCTAGCTCATGCCACTCAGCACTTCATCCAGCCTAACCT
>VZRI01007096.1:0-12857 GCA_013397515.1 Upupa epops | reverse complement strand
TGCAGGCCAGGATGCCATTAGCCCTCTTGGCTGCCTGGGGTTGGTGTTTTTTTGACTGTTAGTGGTGAAATCACAATAAGGAAGCATTCCCATTGTATTGAGTACAATTTTTGTGTGTGTATGTGTGCGAGTACGGATTTGGTGGGCAGATTACTCCAGCTCTGTAGTACTTACTTTAGTCTTTGCAGGGTGTCTGCTGTGAATAATGTGGAGGGACATGGTGAATAAACTCCCTTTTGTCCCAGAGGGTGAGAACTCCAGGGAACAAGAGAGCATCACATGACCCATGATGGAAAATAAACCCACGACTCATGTCGTGTGCCTCACTGCTTGGGTTGATCGACTAGGAGACATCGGAGCAGACTTGTTTGGGTTGTTTGAAATTGCATGTCCAGAATTCACTCTCTGATGATCAGTCTTGTTTGGGCGGGTTTGAGCATGCAAAGCCACCGCTCAAGATGCAGGAGACAGTAAACCACGGAAAAATCTGAACAGCTTGAGTTTTAGCCCTTTTGTTTTCTTGATGTTGTGCGAAGGATTTGCCTTTAAAGCAGGGCACTGGTTGCTGCTAAATGAGATGGTTCAGGTGGCTCATTCTGCAGACTGGAGGCGTGCATCACGGTTTGGTTGTGCAAGCACTTGCTCAACTCTCATTTTCTTCGTGGGTTCGCTATTGTATTTGGCTTCCTATTGACAGCGGTGAGGGCTTTTTGTGTGACTTAGGTACAAGATTTATAGTTTAATAAAGGAAAGTACTTAGTGAAAAGGGAAAAGCAAAATAAGAACCAGACTTTCACATGCCAACAGGATCGTGGTTCTCTTCAGCGGTCCAGGAATAGCTGCTTTGTTAAACACGTACTTTTGTGGCAGCAGAACTAATGAAACCTGCTTTCCTATGGATATTTGTCTCGTGGGTGATCGACTTTAGTGCTCTAGGAGGATGTGAGCCACAGGCAAAGCTTTTCCCATCATCGAGATGTTTATATAAGTGCTTTTTCCCATGAGGCTTCTCTCATATCTTGAACTCGCTCTGCAATTTTTCTCAGAGCCAGGACTCTGATAGCATCTCTACCCATCTGTCTTCGGGAGAAAAAGGAAGGATTCAGCTGTCACAGTTCTACCAGTGTTGGAAGCTGTTTGGAAACATCAGTATAAACTTGTTGGAATGAACACACAGGTAAACATGGCATGAGCTCTAATTCTGTCGGAGATTGTACAGTGCAGGTTGCAGCACTGCAGTGGGCAGCAGAGATACTTCCTGTATTTCAAAACAGTGGTTCAAGCTTTCTCCCAAAGAGGAGGTAGATTTGCAGCTTTATTTCCTGATCTTTAATGTTATGTGCACAAAGAAGATGCTGAGTATCACAGGATCACAGAATGTGTTGGGCTGGAAGGGACCTCCAGAGGCTGTGCTGGTTAATCCATGCTACGTGGACTTGCGCTTGGGAACAGAAAATTTCCCTTCAGGGAGTCCTGGACTGGGAGACACGAAGCCTGTAATAACAGACTTTTTTCTTTAGCTTTCCCAGTTGCACGCTTGTTCTTCATTGTGCAGGTAATTATCCAGTCAAATCCAGTTCAGTTTTTCAAAGAGTGATGGTCTCCGATGCCATCCACCCCAGCATTTCACGTGTGTGTTTGGATAGTGAAGGCAGAGCCATAAAGAGCTAGTCCAAACTCAGCCAGGATGCAGCAATACCTACACTCTGCTGAAGTCAGTGCAGTGAAACCCTGGTGTCTCTCCTTTGGAGCTCTGCCTCAGTGAGGTTACACAGAGCTATCTTTTGATAGGGCTTCTCTAACATTTGGACTCTTGGCTACCTTGAAATGCCATTTTCATCCCTGATGCTTTGGGAACATTCTAAGAGCATGATAATCGTGTTTTCCTAGCCATGGATCCTGGAGACACCTGTATCTACCTCCTTCTGCTCACTGGCAGCAAACCCTTGCTTTGCGTGGGTGCTGAGAAACTCTTGGGAATGGATTCCCAAGGAGAGGTAAGGAGTGGATTTTGAGTCAGTCATGTAAATTTAAATTAAATGAGAAGCTTTGGAGTCTCATCAGGTGGATTCTGTGGTTCAGACCTTACTGTTCCTGCTTAGAATCCCAACTGATGGAGATATCGTGACATTTTGTTTGATTACCTGTCTTTTGATGGGAGAGTCTCATGCAGTTGTAAAGCCAATACTACTCTCTCTTAGGATCAGACCAACGTTTCAGTCAACCTTTTTCAGAGGCTTTGGAGAAATCTCAAGTTGTTGGGACACCCCGTTTTACGGTTGGGGGATCTGAGGCACCAAGGATCACAGTGCAAGTCAGCAACTCGACTCTGACTTTCAAGCTGTGCCAGATCCTTTCAGCCTCCTGCTGCAGCTGTCAACAGAAGGAGGAGATGTCGCATGCAAGCAATAAGCAAGGGAGATTTCAACCTTTGGGAGCAGCAGTTGGTGTTGCTCTGTGGAGTTGGAGGAGCTGGAGGTTTGCACCTTCTGATCTTCAGACAGGCTGTGCCAGTGGGCTAGCAGGAAGGAGCTTGTGTCTCTGGGACTAGGAGAGAGGACATTCCTTGATGGTCAAGCCATCTTCACCTGAGTTCCACCCAATGGAAAACCACTCTTTTGGGTACAGAATGAAACACTCCTGTCCTCAGCTATAACAGTCACTGTGCTTTCACACTCTTATGTGAGGATTTTCCTTCCTTCTGTGCAGATCTCCTATTTCTTGAGCTGTCATCTGACTGAATCTTTTGCTGGATGAGCCGGGTTCACCGTCACCTAAACAACCTTATGCTGTCCGTGTGTATCACAGTAGGAACCTGGGCAGGACATACCAAACTGCAAACTTCTCTGCGGCTTGTGCTGTCTCCTGAGTGGCTAGAGGTGTAGAGTTACTTTTGTGCCTTCCGTGGCCCAGGATCACATTCTGTTGGCAGCCAGAGGATGAACAGCAGAACAGAGGATGAGTACAGCTCACAGAGCCCAGGAATGCTTTACGTACTCTCCTGTAAAAGGGGAGAAGCCATAATGGGGAAGAATCACAGAATCACAGAATTGTTTAAGTCGGAAAAGATGTTTAGGATCAAGCCCAACCATTAACCCTGCTGTCCCAGCCCACCGCTAACCCCTGTCCCTGAGCTCCAGATCTCTGCAACTGTGAAACGTGGCCAGAAGTAGCGATTCAGCCCCCACCCTGGGCAGCCTGTGCCAAGGGGTGATGGCCCTTTCGGTGAAGAAGTTTTTGACTACAGACAGAGGAACTTGGTTCTGAAATGTTTTGAAATAATTCTTTCTTGCTAATGGGCTCCAGAACCTCAGGAGCACCCGTTGTAGAGCGTGGTCCCAAACCAGCAACTTCAAACAGACCGTGGAGAAGGGAGTGATGCGCTGCTGTCCGTTTCAAAGGAGAGCAGGGCAGACACCACACCGGAACCTTCCTGTTGAGTTTTCTCAGCAGCGCTGAGCAGCAAGCCTGTGTCAGGACTGCCTCCCAAGCCCAACAATAGATTTTGCATTACGCTCATCCCATATTGCTCACACTGTGTACTGTTGTTTTGTCCTGGGGAGCCATCTTCTGTGGATCCTCAATGTTCTTTTATATTTTTTCCCCTCTAACAACCCGCCCTATGGGCCAAGGGAGATCAAGATGAGGTTTTCATTTTGCTCGGAGCTCTGGAATGCAGCCCACCGGAACTTGTGTCTTTCAAAGCTCTAATACTGGACATGCCGGCATTCCTCAGGCTGCACTGCTCCCCACAATGGACTTTCTGCAGAGCTGGAGGAGGCTGAGGACATTGCCAGCAGAAAGGAAAGGTTGGTGGCCCTTCCTGGTAGGATTCTTGCTGTCTTTGAGCTGGCTGATGGAAAGAATTCACCTGAGTTGGGTGTGAGCTGCAGCCCCGGGGCCCCTTTGCACATAGGGATATGGAAGATGGGGTTCTTTCCTTAGTTCTCCTTCATAACTTATCTGAGAAGCAGGCTGTGTCCCACCCCAGGGCTCTGCTTACTGAAGAGATGCTCCAGTCCCATGTTAGTCCAAACTTGGGAGCAGATAGAAGGTGATTCTTTGGATCGGAAAAAATTGCTCTGATTTGTAACTGCAGTGAGGATATGGCTTCTTTTCCCAGGCTCCTTCGTGTGCACAGAGGCCATGTGAGGTCCCATCAGTGACTGGCAGACTGTCTTCTCTGAATCAGTACCCTGACGAGCTGATACTACTTGGTGTCACTGTCTGAGAGTTACCAGATTTTCAAATATCAGTTGTGGTGCTTTTATGCTGAAAAACCATTTCATTTTGAAGCTGGAGGCAGCTGTTCTAGCAGACCTCCTGCATCAGTGTCTGCACTCTGCAGGAGATTGGTGGACAGAGTCTTGGTCTTCTTCACTGTCTTCGTCTTCTTCATCTTCTTGCTTCCTTTCTCCTTCTTCTGAGACAGAGAGCTCCTCTGGAAGAGAGCTCCCCCCCACACCAACCCCCAGGGGACAGGGAGCGAGCAATGGTTCTCAACCCCCCTGCCACCAGAGGGTGGAACACAAAAGAGCCTAAGCCTAGCTACAGCTCTGCTGCAGGGGTAGCCACAGCCCTCTTTTGCATGGGAGTGCAAATGCAGAGAGAGCAGACCTTTTTGGACTGTGGCCAGCACCAGTTTGCCCTAGCTCCTGGCAGCAGGCCAAAGAGATGAACCACTGTCCACACCTGCAGACCTCTTCAGTGGTGCAGCCTCCCCCCTTTCTCTGAGGGCTCAAACACAGAAGCCAGCACTAGCTTGTTCCAGCTCTTGGCAGTGGGCCAGAGAGAGGACAGCTCCTCCACAGCCACTTCTACAGCTTGATCGCTTTGAAGATGCCAGACAGAGGTGAGCTCTTAACCCTCTACCTCCCTCAGTGCCTGACCACAGGGAAGAAGAAAGAAAGGCTCTGCATAAGGCCTGTGGAAAGCCCTTGGAGGCCTGGAAAGCCCATTCACCATAACAGGCATTACCCCACATGACCAGCGCCATGTTGGCTTTGTCTCCACTGGACTGGCTAAGGTCCTCTATACTCTGCCGCTGAGAGACTGAGAGAAGCCTCTACTAAGAGAGAGGAAGAGAGATCACAAGTACTGATCTCCTAAGCCTTTGCCAGCCAGAGAGAGTCTGTTGCATCCTCTAAATTTGACGCTGCAAAGTTACTTCACTGCCTGTTGAACTCTCGGTGAGAGCTGTTTGTTGTGCTAGAATCACAGGCACCAACTCAAACCGATTTAGACCTTCTCCCTAAACCATTACACTTGGGCATGGCCAAGGGGGAACGAGTACCAGAAGGTAGTGTTCCACTCATAGCACCCTGAATCCTCCTCTGAAGTGCCAAGGGATCCATTTGGCCTGCCAGTGTGTCCAGTTAAACCAATAGCACTTGTCACAGAGATTTTTCTCATCTCTTCTTAAAAACTTTCCCTGATGACCTCTCCAGACAAACCAGACAGCGTTGTACAATTTGTCATTGTCAGAGGACTCTGTTCCAAAACATTCTTGTGCTGCCAGTCAAGCACATTGTTCCTAATTCTGTCCACGCTGGACCTAGAAAGTATCTTGTTCCTTTTCAGCCTTGCACACTGGAGGTGGCAATCAAGTCTCTTCTTAGTCTTTTTCTCCAAACTCAGATTTATTCGGTCTTTATTCTTTCTATGTCCTGTTTTCTGGACCTCGATCAGTTTCCATTGCCCTTCTCAGGGCTGGCTCCACTTGGCTCCATGTGTGAAGCCGAGTCTAAATGGGACAGAGCACCTGAGCTAGCTGCTCTTTGGAGAGGCAGAGAGATCTGCCCTCTCTGTATGTTTCACTGTTCTCCTTGCATTTGTATTCCAGCACTTGGGCCAACAGTTCTTCTTCTATCTCAAGCCTGTAGCCAAAGCAAAGCAGGTTCTCCAACACCACCTTTTGGTACCCTCTTGGCTCTGGACTGAATCCACAGAGGGCTTTTTATTTAGTTGCCCTTCTCCCTCTCATCTCAAGGTGTGGCTGGCCAAGGCCGACTGCCAAAAGGTGGTATTTCCTATACACTTGTAGAAATGAGTCACAGTTACGCATGCCTGCGTCTCACTGCCCCTTACCCTGGTTCTGCTTTGCCTGTTCTAGCTGAAGTCCCTGCTCTGCTGTCCACACGTGTGGGGGACGCAGAGCTCACAGAGCTCATCCCTGCCTCTCCCCATGCCTCACTTTCCTGGAGGGGCTTTTTAGGCAGGTGCAGACTTCACAGGGTTGTATCTACAGCCTGTTTTGTGCTGCATGGCTACCACTTCCCTTGCTCTGCTGAGGGGTTTCTAGGATTCATGGGGCTAAAATTGTCTAGATGGAGGATTTTCATTTCGTTATCAGGTGCCCCAAGAGTGTAGGGCTGAGCGGCACATCCCTACGCTCACACACCGCTTGAGCCCTGCTTTTCGTCTTTTTTGTTTAATGGGAGGGTGGTGCTTTGTTTTGCTGGCAGAGCAAAAGCACAGGCAGTGTCACAAACCACTTTGAAAGCACCTCCTAGAGCCATTTAGTCCTTGTCTGAATTTCTGAACGCAGGGCATCAGCCTCTTGAGATGCTGAGTGTGCTCGGCTGCCTGGAAAGGAGCAGAACTTAGAGTCGCTACCACCGAGTAGGAAAAGCACCAAGTGAGCTGAGTAAGTGACCGGCCTGGTATTAAAACCGCTTGTCTTAAAACTTGTTTTATGAAACTGACCCAGAGAGGAGAAGAAACAAAGAAGTTAATCTGAAGAGGGAGTTTCTTTACACTTGGATGTGGGTTTGGGCAGAGTGAGTGCAGTCGGGGTGAGTTGCGTTGTTGTTCCTGATGGTGTTTTTAAATCACCCGGTCGTGTGTTTGTTGCAGTAAGAACAGGGGAAATGCCAAAGCTCATGGAACAGCACAGCATTCCCAGCTGTGCAGAGAGAAGCAAGATGGTGTTTTCCTTCTTCATACAGGAGAAAAAGCGTTGTGTCCTAACCTTTCATGACTTAAGGAGCAGCTGGATCTGTTCTCTTTCAAATACAATTTGCCTTTCAGGTGAGAACAGGGATCATTTTCAGATAGCACACAAAGGAATTCATGGGGTTCTCGACCCTGCCCAATGCTACTCTTGATAGGTTGTGCCTTGCAAGCTTCGGATAAACACGCTTGAAGGAATCGGCGTGATTCCTACTCCGCGTTGCAAGAGATCTACATTACCTCAGCAGGATTATCTCCCTACAAAGGGAAAGATAAAGGTATGCAGTGGAGAGCAAAGGGTTGAGTCCACAGAGCACATGGGGAGTAAAACTAGAGCAATAGGAGTACTCTTTCCTTCAGTGCAATGGTCTTCCCTCAAAAGGACGATTGGAGCACTAGCATTAGCCCACTTGGACCCCGCATGGGCTCAGCTAGAGCACCTGGAGAGATTACTCAAGTCCTGAGTCTGCATCCAGGAGGGTCAATGGCAAAACACCTGAAGTAACAAACTGGATTGTCACAGGATGAGTTTGTTAGAAATCGGCCCTAGTACTGCTCAGAATCACAAACACTATGGTTTGCTTTTAAAAAATACCAGGAGATCATTCAGTCCTGTGTATTTACGGAATCGAACAATCTGATCTTTTGTGCCTTTGCAACTTAAATCTTCGTGGCTTGACCTCGATTTTCTGTGTTTCCATAGGACTGTCCACATTGTTTAGCTGTTAGAGCTAGCAATGCAGTCACGTAAGGCCAGTATAGAACATAGTTCTCCCAGGTCACTAGTCAAGTTGTGCCAGCGGAGGGTTAGGTTGGACATCAGTTCAAGGGTCTTCCCTGACGGAGTGGTCAGGGGTTGGAACAGGCTGCCCTGCCATTCCTGGAGGGGTTCAAAAAACAAGTAGATGTAGTCCTGGGTAACAGGGTTGAGTGGGGTTCATTGGTGGTTGGACTGTGTGATCTTGGACATCTCTTCCAACCTTGATGATTCTATGATTCTGTAAGTATTACTGTGATGAAATTGCTGCACAAGATTTCATGGCTTGACTGTTAGCTGTCTGGTCACCCTTTCTGTGAGGAAGGACTTCCCAGCATCCACCCTAACCCTCCCCTGGTGCAGCCTCAGGCCCTGCCCTTTCATCCTGGTGTTGGTTACCTGGAAGAAAAGCCTGATCCCCAGCTGACTACAGCCTCCCTTCAGGGAGTTGTAGAGAGGAAGAAGGTCCCCCCTGATTCTCCTCCAGACTGAACACCCCCAGCTCCCTCAGCCTCTCCTCATTAGCCTTTCCCTCCAGTCCCTTCCCCAGCCTCATTGCTCCTCTAGACTGCTCCAGCCCCTCAATGTCTTTCTTGAAGTGAGGGGCTCAGAACTGCCTGAAGTACTCAAGGGGAGGCCACACCAGTGCCCAGGACAGGGGGTGAATTACATCCCTGGTCCTGCTGGCCACGCTATTGCTGATCCAAGCCAGGATGCCATTGGCCTTCCATGCCACCTGGGCATCCTGCTGGCTCCTGTTCAGCTGGCCATCACCAGAACTGCCAGGTCACTCTCTGCCAGGCTGCTCTCCAGTCACATTTTCGATACCTTGGGAAACCAGGCCAAGAACCATAATGCTACCAGATAATGAATAAAATAGTGAATCCTTGGGATGCTCCTGCACACGAACTCCCCAGGTTTGGCAGAATCCGACCCGGGAGATGAATTCCGCATTGTAGGTGTCTGCAGGTTCCCAGGTTGGGCAGACATCCCTCAGCGAATGACAGGTGCTGAAGAAAGATTCACATTCATTTCTTCAGGCTGTAGAGAGCTAAAGGGGAAATGGGTTTAGGTGGCTTATTCACTTTCATCATTGCATAGCAAAGCAGGCCTCACTCCCATCAGCAGTGTCACGGGGATGTCATTTGTGTTCACCGGTTTTAAAACTGAGTTTGGATTTTGAAGTTTAGCTGGTGAGGCTGCTTCCTCAAGTGACAGATTGAAGCAATTCCGGCTGATGCGTTAGGCACGCGCTCTACTTGAAGTACCTGCTGGTATGGCCCCAGGCTACCTTTGTGAGAGCTGCTGGTCCTTCAGGATAAAAGGGAACTTAAGCAGGTAGAAGGATTTGTTCTGTCTCAGAACGAATGCATGAAGCACGTTGCGTCTGACGCAGGCAGGACTATAGGCTGCAGAGGGACCTGCACAGACTGGAGAGATGGGCAGACTCCAATAGGATGAGTTTGAACAAGTGTCAGTGTCAGGTCCTGCACTGTGGTTGTAACAACCCCAGGAAGAACTCTAGGCTGGGAATGGAGATCTTGGAGAGTACTCAGGTGGAAAGAGACTTGGGGAGACTGGTGGACAGTAAACTTAGCATGAGTCAGTAATGTGTCCAGGCAGCCTGGCTTGTATTAGGAATGTTGTGGCCAGCAGGGAGAGGGAGGTTATCCTCCCCCTGTAGGTTAGACCACACCTGGAGTATTGTGTTCAGTTCTGGGCCCCTCAGTTTAGGAAGGATGTCGAGGGGCTGGAACGAGTCCAGAGAAGGGCAACTAGAAAAGGAAGGTCAGCCCTACGAGGAGAGGCTGAGGGAGCTGGGTCTGTTTAGCCTGGAGAAGAGGAGGCACAGGGGTGACCTTATTGCTGTCTATAACTACCTAAAAGGTGGCTGGAGTCAGGCAGGGGTCAGTCTTTTCTCCCTGGACACTGGAGACAGGACAAGGGGTCACAGTCTTAAGCTCCATCAGGGGAGGTTTAGACTTGACATTAGGAAAAGGTTTTTCGCTGAGAGAGTGCTCCGGTTTTGGAAGGGGCTGCCCACGGAGGTGGTTGGGTCACCGTCTCTGGAGGTGTTCAAGGTTAGGCTGGATGAAGTGCTGAGTGGCATGAGCTAGATGTCAGATGTTAGGGTTACTTGGTTGGTTTTAGATTGGACTGGATGATCTTTAAGGTCTTTTCCTGCCTCATCAGTACTGTGAGACTGTGATACTGAATGATAGGATGAGGGGTCATTGTTTGAAGGTGGAAAGGGGCAGACTGAGGCTGCACAGGGGGAAAAAATTCTTGAATCTGAGGGTGCGAGATCCCTGGAACAGGCTGCCCAGAGAGATGGTGGAGGCCCCATCCCTGGAGCCCTTCCAGGTCAGGCTGGATGGAGCTCTGGGCAATCCGTTCCAGTGAGAGATGGCCCTGCCTGTAGGGGAGTTGGATGGGTGACTTGTGGAGGCCCCTTCCATCCCAGTGCATTCTGTGATTCTGTGATGTCTGTTGTTTGTCCGCAATCCCTTTTTACTGGTTTTGGTTTAAGGCTTCTGCTGGCAGCTGTGGTACCCACAGTCCCACAGCAGAGGAACAGGTAACGCCTTTTGGTTGGCTCACCCGTCCCCTGCGGTGTCTGTCACTGCACCCTTTGCTGCTGCTGTTGTGAAGCACCGCTCGTGCCAGTCCAAAAGAGACAAGCACTAGATTTCGCAGTGCAGGCAAAGACCCTCGCACAGTGCCCAAACCACCCAGGGATCTGCTATGTCATCCCTTCCCAGATGTTTTGTGGGGACGCTCTTTGTGCTTCAGTAAGCAGAGGACTCGCTTCTCTTTGTTGGTTTGTTTGCTTTTTAAGCACTGGGTATTTTTAAAAGCTTATTTTCATGCTCTAGTGACTACACAGATTGCTGCTCTTTGTTAGGAGTTGCCTGGAGGAGTAGGGCTAATATTTAGGACAGTGTTCCCATAGTGTCTCTTTGCTTCTTGCAGAGCCACCACATCCAGTGCTGTCTGCTGGAAATTGTACAAGAAGCCCAAGGAAGATAGAAACCCAGTTGGTTTTAAGTAGGATGCTCTCCAAGACTGCGTGGTGGGGCCCTGCCGCAAGCCTTTCGCAACAGCACACGTTCTCACAGAGTGATTTAGTGCCCCAGCTGAGATGTAACTCCCGTGGAGAATTCCAGAGCTGCCACTTACTGACGCTGGTTTATTTTCAGGGCAGAATGCTGACTTCTCAGAAAAGGAGGAGGGGAGTGAAGAACCATCTCATTTGTTTTATCCTTGTGTTTGGGGGGTCAGGGCAAAGTTCCTTGGGAGCAGTTTTGCTGCATTCTTTGTCAGATGCTCATTCCTCAACGGCTGTGTGGGGAATTTCACTGCTTTCTCCAGAGGTAGTAAAAAATGATCACCAGTGTTTGAGAACAGGAGAGGGCTTTAAACATCTCTTGTAAAGCCCGCACTCAGAGAGCTCCATCAGCTGTGCCAGGGCACTGGCAACCCCGGTCACATCTGGCAAGCAGCAAATGGGAGAAAGCTCTGGTTTTCAGAAAACTTTAGGATGGTGTTCCAAAGCATGATTTCCATTAGGAATTTCCCCCCTCTGTTTATTTTGTAGAGACCTAAAGTGAAGAGCAGTTTCTTAGTCAGAAAATAGGTTGTACCCACTGATGCTCCAGTTCTGGTGTCACTGCAGCTACTGGGCTGTCCTGTCTGAATGGCATTTTCACTGCTGCACTCTGGAAGTTCAGCCTGACAGCAGTGGTGCCTGCAGGACTCCTTGTGTCTGGCTGAGATAGGGGACATAAAGCTAAACAGGTCAGAGACCTCCAAAGACATCCAGTCCACTCATCAACC
This sequence comes from Upupa epops, assembly GCA_013397515.1. Classification (NCBI taxonomy): domain Eukaryota; kingdom Metazoa; phylum Chordata; class Aves; order Bucerotiformes; family Upupidae; genus Upupa; species Upupa epops. Next base: position 1,312 of record VZRI01007096.1, on the reverse strand, counting down.
CAACCCCACCCTGCCCACTGAACCCAGTTCCCCAGAGCCATATCTACTGGGCAGCCTGTTCCAATCCCTGACCACTCTGCCAGGGAAGACCCTTGTCCTCATGTCCAACCTAACCCTCCCCTGGCCCAACTTGAGGCCATTTCCTCTTGTCCTGTCGCTCGTGACCTGGGAGAAGAGTCTGATGCTGACCTCCATACACCATCTTTCAGGGAGCTGTAGAGAGCAGTGAGCCTCTGCAGCTTCCTTTTCTCCAGGCTAAACAAGCCCCATTCCCTCAGCCACTCCCCATCAGACCTGTCCTCCAGGCCTTTCACTAGAGTCCTTACACTTCAACTGATGAACTAATTCAATGTAATTTATTACACAGCAGATCAAGCCACTCTCTTTGTGACAGATGCGTCCATGCCTGGCAACCACCTGAGTTGGACTGAACAAAATGGGAAAAGCTCTTTTCTGTGCAGTTTTCCCAAGGGAAGTTTTTTTAACCATAGAATGTGTTCTGCCTGCTCTTCTTATGTGCAGGTGTGTCTGTGCGTAGCAGGCACAGAGAAAACTCGTGATGTCGTAGGGATTCCAGGGTCACACCTGAGGAAAACGCCAATTTTTCCACTCAAAACAGACACACAAACAGTTCAGCATGAACTTTGGTTTGGTCGTCAGTAAGGGTTCTCGGCGCTTCACTTCTTGAAGAGGAATCCAGCATCCTCTGTTCGTAACGCTTGCCGAGGAGCTGCCCCTGCTTCACGCGCAGACTGCCTGAGCGTTCTTCCTCGTGAGGTGGAAAAGATTCTCTTCAGATGGATTACCCACCGCAACGCAGGGCTCTGAAGGTTGGCCGTGTCTATTTCACTTACGTGGCACCCAGAACTACCCATTTCGTTCTTTTCAGTGAATTAAAGCTTCACTTTAAACCCAGTATGGGCATGGCAGGGCCCAAGCTGGACACTGTCCTGATGGGCACGCACCCATGTGTGAGGTAACACCCTGCAGCGGTGCGGCTCTTTCTAACAGCAGTCCCTGGCTGTGACATTTGGACTCTAGGCAACCTGATCTAGTGATCGCCCCCCGCTCTGGGGGCCAGGGTGCACGGGGCTCTGGGCAACATGGACTGGTGAGAAATGTTGCTGCCCATGGTAGGGGATGGGGACGGGGCGAGCTCTGAGGTCCCTTCCACTTTAAACCATTCCATGAGCCTATGATTCTGTGATGCAGGCGGGTATTTCGGGCACTCCTAACTCACCATATGGACGGGTAGAGTCTCTGGCAGTTTATCCAAACTGGGTTTCCTGAGGGCAGATTTTGGTTTATTTAA
>VZRI01007095.1:2047-43177 GCA_013397515.1 Upupa epops | reverse complement strand
GAGTCCCCATCCCTGGGGACTGGGGGACTGGGCATAGGCCCTGGTCTAGCTGATTGTTGTGATGTTAAGCCACTAGCTGTGCTTGATGATCTCAGAAGTCTTTTCCAGCTCAATAATTCTGTGATTCTGTGTGATTGTATGAAGCAAGACAGAGACTTAACTTGAAGTAAATTTGTGACTAAATTTAACATGTGGTTTTATTATTCACTGAAAAGATTAGATATCCCTCCCAATATCTCATTCTTTTTGAATAATTATTTAATAAATACATTTCAACTGTCTATTTTATTGTGAATAAGCCATTCATCTTTATAAAGGACCTTCTTGGTTATAAAGAGGACAATATATTACTACAACTATGCAGCTAATCTTCATTAAAGGAGATTAAAGTGGTGCAGTATCATCCTTTTCTTTAAAACCAAATGCAAGATATAAAAAAGGATTTGTTTTAGGAAGACTAAGTATGTAAATACCACATAAATGAAAAGAATAGGTAACAGAAATTGATACCTCAGTGCAGTTTGGTGCCAGTTAAAATATGAAGGTGAACACGTACAGCAGTCAGAAGCCTGTGATGCTCTTCAGAGCTGCTGCATTGTCATGGATCCATGAATTCCAAGGCAAAAGGTCATTTCTGCTTGAAGAAGCCTTTGTAGTTAAAAGTAGAATGTATCACATGAAAGCGATGAAACATGCTAGACCACTGTGAAGGCCCTGCATCCCTCACAGACCATCACCTGTTCTTAGCAGCTCTCTCCTCATTAACTGCCTTTGATAGCAGGCATCCCCAAATTCAGAGAAAGGAATTGCAGACCTGGACCCAAGGTGAGGAAATACTTTTTACAGTGGATGAACAATACTTGAAATTAATTTTCTGGTTTTGTCTTGATGCATCAGAATATTTGTTTCATATAAATATCATAAATCGATCATTTGCAATTTGAGTTAGGGATGAAGACACTAAAACTGTGAGAAGAAAAAATCCTGTCTCAGCAAAAGCACTAAGGAAATAAAGATTTTTAACAAAAAGGAAACCAAGGTGTTCATCTACTCACCATTCTTAAGAAAGGTTATAACCAAATAACCGCAGCTGCAAAGCAGCATGAAAACCCCAGAGAGGTGGTCACTCCCATTGCTTAGTCCCTTCAAATCCCTAAAATGCAGGTTTTGTTGTAGGCAATAAAACTGGTGGTGAAAAAGAAATGCAAATAAAATAAAATGTCTTGTGCAGACTAGAGGCAGAGCTGAGCCTCAGCCAGGCCTCTGAACTACTCTTTTGCCCAAACTTTCCACATGAAGCTTTCTCCTTAGTAGGGAGAGAACATATGAAATGCTTGCACAAACCTGTTTTCTCTGTAACCTCTGAGCTGTTAAATCTGAAATCAGAAATACAACCCTCAAAGGCTGGAAATCCCATGGGATAGATTTTGTGCCATTGCAGGGGCTCAGATGCTGCACAACAGCTGCCATACAATTATCTCCATAAACTGGTAATCAGACTTGTTACACCTAATAAAAACAAGCCAAAGTTAAAGTCACCAAGGAATACTCAGCCCTTCGCTTCAATGCATGAACGAGTCTGAAAGGAGCAAGCTGCTACAATAAAAATAACAGATTTAATCACTAGCTGCTTTTCAGGGAAGACAGCATAATGGAGCAGTCTGGGCTTAGGAACTTTGATGGATTAAAAAGTGAAAAGCAACCAAATTAAGAACAACTGTGGTTGTTACGATGTAATGTGGAATTTACAAGCAAATTTAGTTCAATAACAGATATGGAATGTTCAGACTTCAGCCATTAGAGCAAGCTCCTGCAGTGCTTATAATTATCATTTGTTCTGTGCCATGAGACATGTCTGGTTAGAAATGGAAATGAGCAAGCTTGAGGTCAGGGTTGTACTCACCACAATTATTTTGCTCCTGAGCTGTGAGTAATTGTAAGCTTCCTACTTTCCATACTGGGAACTGTGCTTTCTTACAACTCAGGTAACCAGTAAGAAATATGAATGGAAAGACATGCCTCTACTCCATTAATTAATTTAGCCTGGTTACCTCCCTGTTGTATTGCCATCTTAATTTTTATCTCCTGACTGCAGAGCACAGACCATGAACTTCCATCACCAGGGCCTTCTAGGTCAGTGAGGCAATGTGAAGACCCACAAATATTTCTGAGTTATGCTGAGATATTGTGGTAATACACAGGTACAACAGCCAGTAAGTGCTGACCCTTGACAGGCAACTCCACTTATGCAATTTTTCCTGCCAAAAAATAAATCTCAAGTCTGTCGCACACATTAGCTCATGATCAGATTTTGCCATTCACAAGGGTTCTGCCTAGCCCCGTTTGATAACTGTCCGTCTGCGTCACATTTACAGACCCAGCACAGCTGCATTTAAGCGCAACATACAGCTGATACAGCCATCCATTCAAATTGCATTTCACACGAGGTCCTTTCCAACTACGATTTGTTGAATGTGTTTCCTCTGATTTTATTTACACTGTAATAAAGCTGTCAATGTTCATGTAGCACTTGAAAGGTCTTCTGATCCTTCCTCCACCTGGAAATCTCATCTCTCAGTCTGGAATACAAACCACTGCAACTCCATTAGTATTCAGTGTGTGCAGGGCAACATTGACCTAGTGCCTCAAGTGGCTTTAATATTTTAGAGACCTGAGGATTAAGCTCCATGAGAACACAGAATGTAATAGTGGCAGGGCAGTAACTGAAGAAATAAAAAAGATGACAAAAATATTACCCCTTATATGAGCATACATACACATTAAAAATCATTTTACTGTGAAAGCAAGCAGTTAACTATGCAGCAAGTAATTAGGCAAACAGCACCATTGTTCCTTAAGTTTCTCAGAGAACATTTGCTATAGTTAGTGGACAGGTGACAGCTTAGAGATATGACTCTATGTTCCTCCATTATTTGCTGTTTAATCTATGGAATGTCAGATGTCATCACTTCGTGAGATAAATGATCTGGACACAAGTGCCCACAGATCTTCATCAGATAGCAAATATTTAATCAGTATGATAGAATTTTTAAAGTATTTGTAGAGACTTATTTGAAGTTCAGATTGTTTGACCTTCATCACTCTGTCTTCCTCATCTCCAGCTGTAGAGCACACGTGAGCACTGATGTGATGTAGCTGTTGAAGTAAGCTACAAGGATACAACCATTGCCTTGGCCATCTGACTCGGTGTAGCAGAGGCCAGCACCTGTGTGCTGTGGGTCACATCTTCACCATAACACTAACAGAAGTTGAAGATCCCCTAGATTCTTAGAAGTCATGTACAGTGCAGAAGCAAAATGGTATTAGCAGAAGTTATCTATGCTACAGAAATGTTCTAATATAATAAAACTGCTGCAGTACAGCGGGGGGGGCTTCAGAGAAGGGGCTGAACTGTCTCCTCAGACTGAACTCTTAACTTCTTCCAGCTGTTTTGCATTTTTTAGTTTTTAGCAAATGTGCAGTTTTAGCATTTTCTGCATGTTCTAGCCCCCAGTTTTAGCATTTGCGTAGTTCTTACGGTCTCTGCAGCTTTGGTAGAGTTGTGTAATTGCCGTGTTTAATGTGATCTATCACATTGTAGCACGTTACACTGTTGTCGGAATTTTGTGCTTTAGCATGTGTGGGGTTTTGTGGCTTTGTGGGTTGTGTGAGTCTTGCATGCTTTAGCAGCCTCGGGGTGCTTTAGTGTTTGAAGCAATTTCTGTAAGCTGTAGCGTGCTTTATCAGGCTTATTATAGCATCTATAGCTTTTTTGCATTTGTGCGTGTGTGGTTTGCCTTGGTTGGGTTTTTTTGCTGGTTTAGTGTATATTCCTTTAGCCTTTTTCCAAACCACAGGGTGCTTCTTAACAGCAATAAAAACAGCAGGGAAGTGAGTCTATCCCCTGGCTACATCAGCCTAATCATCAATTAAATCATTTTTGAAGATGAACGGGCAGATTTTTCCCCAAGACACTACCAAAAGAACAGAGAAAAGTAGAGAAGACATTTTCAGGAACATCTTATTCTTTATGTTTATAAACAGAAAATAACATTATTTTCTTATTTCTCACCCCTTGTCTCTGGTGAGCATTTAGAACTCCTTCCATCTTCAAATGACTGGAAGGAATTAGGAAACCAGAAAGCCAAATTCGAGCTTAGGTCTGGTTTTATTCTGAAATAAAAAAATAACCCGGTAAGGAGCTTTATCTCATTGTGAATCCACGATTCTTTATGGAGAACATAAACATAAAATCAAATTGCTGATACCTATCACTGCTTGGGATCAGACAGTAAATTGAACATATAAAATTAACAACAATTCTACTCTTACCATAGTAAGAATAAAAACAAGTGTTACGTTAAAAGGTTGACACTGTTATCTAGTGTGGAGATACAAGGTGGCCTGCGATTCCTACAATGAATCAAAACGTTTTACAACAACCAAATCCAAACTAAGCTAACTCTAAATCAATTCTATTCTTTATGCCAGGATTTTAAAAAACTTTGGAAATGTTGTCAGTTGCACATCGCTGGCGTGAATGGTCCAGTCCCACCTTGGAAACCACCTTTCAGAACTTGGAGAGCAATATCACCTTAAGGACCTGTCGAGATCTCAGCTCAAATATCTCACAGACTGATAATTAGAGTGTCATGCCTATTGCTCCTGACTACCCTTTTTTGAGTTGGAAATGTAATGGAATTGCTATCTCACTGTGCAATCCTGACTTGTCTAACAAATTAAATACTTCACATGAAAATGAATGTATTTTTTATCTACTATTATGAATTGCTTCTGTAAAGCAGCACTCAACCTGCTGTGTAGCAGAGAGCAAAAAGTTGCTCTGTGGTAATTGGAATGAGTGATCACTTGTCAGGCACCAACACTAGTTATGAAATTTTTCATCCTCAAACAGATTCTCAAATGAATTAACTTCACTGACCTGAGCCAGAGGTTTATAAGGAGCATTATTTTGTACATTGTGTTAATCATTGTCTCCCTCTTCACTTGCTGAATGTGAATAAAACTAGGTAATTTTGAGAGCTGTCAGTGAACAAGCACATTCCTGAAAGCTATCATGCAGTCAGACCTGAAAGGCTACTCTGCCATGTGTTGCAACCCACAGGTCTATAAACTGCCCAGAGTGCTAAGGAAATGTGTTACATGTCTTGCAAACAGGAGCTGAGGTGCTGAACTTGTAGGGCTGTTATGCAAAGAAGGACTTACAATTTCTTAAGAAGAGTCACTGAGCAATGCCATTTAAAGGCTTCTGCTGCCAAGGCCGTTTTCTAATAGAACATTCAAAATCCCTTGATTTCAAGGTACACAGCATTTGTGAGCCATGCTGTTGATAATGTTCTTTCCTCTGATATTTTCTATCTGGAACCTCCCTTATTCATTACAAAATCGGATATTTCAGCATTCACCCGATTTTAGAGAAGGGGGAATATCGATGTTCTTGAAAATGAAGGGATGCCTCATTGACAAAAATCATTAAAATAACCAGAAACAAACCTGGGGTTCTCTGCCAAGCATTTAAAATACTAAAATATGTTGTGTCTCTTCATCAAATATGATTTCTTTTGTTAGTGAAATGTGACAGACAACGTATTCAGGTTTCTTCCGGACCTATAGCTAAATCTTACAATGAGGTGTTGAGACAGAGTATCTTAATCCCGTGGTAAGGATGAAATAAATGTAGGAAAGTGTAGGAAAGTCAGGCCTGACAAAAAAGAGAGAAGTTCTCCCACTGTGACTGACTGCAGGTAAACCAAGAATCCAGCGTAGGATCCTCACAAGAAGACAGGTCATTAGTCACAGTCAAATGAATTACACAGACCAATACTAGAAACATTTGTTAAACATACTAGAGTATATTTACTCAACAACAAGTCAGGTCTAGAACGGAACACATCACTTCCAGTACCACTTGGTAACCTCTTTCACCCACTATTGATGAAGAAGCTGCTTTAGTAAGTTTACCTCTGCACATAGTGCCTGCCATTTGGGAATGCACAGATCACACAGCCTGCAGCTGAAGACACAGTATGGTAAATACTGTGATAAATACTCTGATAAATTTTGTACCAAGGTCTAGGAACAAGCAATCTACTGGAGATAGAAGCTTGTTTCACGGATGTTGAGGTGTGTTACAGAGAGAAAACGGAGCTCTACAATTGCATGAAAAAGCGCTGCCAATTCATGATTAATGCCAGTGCTTTGGGGTAAGAGACTGTCTCTACATGTGGTCGATGGATTCATTACACTTAGAGCAATATTAAAGATTAAAAATCTATAAACGTATTCCTGTAGTCTGCCAACTTTTTCTGGGATTTTATCTAGAAAATATTCTTCTAGTATTTGCATCACATGCTTTCATGTACACGAGAAACACAGGGACACGATTTTCTAATCTGGTGATGTATCTGGCCTGAGGGCTCACAGAAGGAAGACAAGGTAATTGTAGTCATACCAAATTGTTTCTGAACTTCTCTGAAGCTTATAAAAGTGCGATTACAACCTACAGGAAGCTTGATAAGGCTCATCAAAGATTTATCACTTGTTGCTGTAGACTTCAAATGATGAATGAGAGAAGCTACATTAAAATTCTGTGGTTTCAGGAAGCTTCTGGAAGATAAATACTGATTCTCCTTAACAACAATGGGTTCGGAAAGAATGATTCACATTTTTCAATACAATTTAATAGTGTTATTTAATAATTAGCTTAATAGGACATTGCCTGCTCTCATAAGGCAAACCCATGGCAAAGAACATAACATATTCCTCCAAAGACATTCAAAGCCAAAGCGATGGCTCTGCTGTAAGAATGGCAGCGCTCTGGATGACAGGCAGAACTGGTCAGCTTTAATTGTTCTCCTGCAGACCTCGCTAACTGTAGATTTTCAAGATCAAAGAGTCAAAGAATGAGCACATTTAGACAGTGCCTTCAACATCGCTTTTAAAGAAGTCTTGAATGACCTGAGGTGCTGTGGCTTACAAAGACCACACAGCAGTGCCTCCCAACCCACTAGTGGCACTTGTCAAAAAGGAAGTTTAAATCAACTTGTTACAAAAGCCACTGCACTTCAAAAATAAGGCTTCCTCTGCTTGCTCAGCATAATGCCATCAGTATCACTATTTGGACTCTCCATCAGTGGTAGAGGTAACAGAAGAGTATTTCCCTCTGTTCATTATATTAACAGAGAGTAATTCACTGAGTTTCTAGTTAGCACGTGTGTGTATGTGCATATCAAAAAGCATGACGTTAAATACTGAAGCATTTAAAGGCTCATAAATGGGTAATAAAAGGGATATAGAAAAATCTCAGATTCCTTTCTAGTTCATCTCAAGCAAACTGGTAGAAAATATCTGTCCTATGTATAGAAAGATATATACCCTATGTATAAGAGAACAGTCTACGTGAGTGCTGAACTCCAGGATTTGGAACAGAAATACCGAGCGGCCAAATGCAAGGGTAAACTGGTGGAAGACACGAGGGTTAGACGAGTATCCACTCCGCAGAGTCTGGCATTGTACAACACACTAATTTCCCATAGTGTAGTTAACCTGTGAATGCTCCTCAAAACGCAATACATTGGTTTTGAAGGCCAGATATATACCAGTAACTTGCATGAGTCCACACAATGAAAGGCGAGAGAAGGCTTACACCAGTGCTTGCAACTGCGGGTGTGTTTTTGCCTGCGAACACAGCTGTGCCGTTTGCAACTAGGTCATACCTACCACAATGAAGGAAACTTCTCATCAAAGCACCAAATTAGTGCTACTGCAGATAAATATATTTAAATATCATATTCCTGTACTTGTGGCTTTATTCATATTCCAAAATAAAAAGCACTTCTATCAGTATATCTGGATTCCATTAGTACCTACTTCAAACCAAAATACAGTGATTGTATTCTCAGGTAAATGTCCAAAAGCAGACAGACAACCAGGATTAGAACCAATGCCACTGGTTCAGTCTGACTTTGCGCTGGGTTTACTATCAGTGCATCTGACAGATGAGGAAACCACAATGACACTTGTGCTAGAAGAAGAGGAGCAAAGAGGAATTGCAAAGAATTTGCAAAGAGAAAAAAGGAGGGGAAATGCTGAGATGGGGAGCTCTTTGGATTTTTTTAGTCTTTATATTTTGTGCTTTTCTTGGCAGCACCAAATGACAGCGTTACACGCACTTAGAGGCTGAAGCACACTGAAGTCTGCCAGCAGAACCTATGGCACAGCAACCCAACAGATCAGATACCAATCCTGGCAACAGTGAACAAATGCATTTCTATGACTTCACTGAATTAATTTGCTTCTTCCCATGAGGAAAAGTATTAATTATTTATTATTGTACTATATCTAGATATGTAATTCTCAATTTCATCTATGAAGCGCCAGGCATTACTCAGAGGCAGAAATGGCTCTGTCTCACAAGAGTCCATAATCTAAAGTGGTAAGGCAGACAAAATGAGGAAGAACAGAAGCACCATCACCTCCAGTTAGGAGATGGTGATGTAAGACATTAAGTGTTACCTACCCAAAGTGACAAAAGCAGGCTGTGTTACAAGTAAGAACTGAATTCTCACTTTCTTGGTTCTGATAACTCAAGTATGAAACTGTTTCTTAAAGAGGGATTAGCTAGCTTTGCCTAGTTTCTGTATCCATCCTGGTAAGAAGGTGTACCCTGCACTTAACAGGAGTGAGCAGGTCACACTGAACATTTTCAAGCACCTGAAGTATTTAGGAGTCTAAGGGTTCACCTGTAGAGGAACAGCAACAAATGACTGAAGAATACATCAGCTATTCTGCATTAATCTCCTCTCTGGGAACTTCCAGTGCAAAACTACCTGTGAGACTTTGCTTTACAAGGCTGCAGTTTTCAGAGTGCAAATACAAGGACCTGGTGAGGAATAGCTACCGCATGGAAAGTCTTACAGCTTTGTGTACCAAAGCCTTGGTATATGGACAAGTGTTTCATCTCACTTCTGAGAGGTTCTTAGCACCCTTAGCTCTATTATGTAAGTAGACTTATATCTGAAGCAATTTAGAAGCTGTTGAAATTTTATCCTCATCATAGAGAATATTTTGAACAGAAACAATGAGAACAGAATCTGAGTCCTTGAATGAAGACAACAATGATCTATGTGGCTTCAGCTGCCATGACTGACAGGCACCTCTAGCAGGCACCTCTAGACCTTCCAGGACAAAGTGGAAAACACTTTGTAATAAATAAGCTGGTTATAGGGTAAACAGCCTGCTACCTAAAGCTGCACAAGTGGACAAGGAAAGAGCAACTAACATCATCTACCTGGACTTGCATAAAGTGTTTGACACTCCCGCACTACATCGTGGTCACCAAACTGGAAAATCAGGGACATGATGAACGGACCACTCACTAGATATTGAATTGTCTGGATGGTCACACTCAGAATTGTGGTCAGTGGCTCAAGTCCCAGGTGGAGAGCAGTGACAAGTGTCCCTCAAGGGTCAGTACTGGGGCAAGTACTGTTTACCATCTTTGTTGGTGATATGGACAATGGCATTGAGTGCCTCCTCAGCAAGTTTGTCAATGACACCAAGCCATGTGGNGTAGATCGAGTGAGGTAATCCTCCCCCTCTATTCTGCTCTTGTGAGGCCCCATCTGGAGCCCTGTGTCCAGTTCTGTAGCCCCCAACATAGGAAGGGTATTGAACTGTTGGAATGTGTCCAGAGGAAGGCCACGAGGATGACTGGAGGGCTAGAGCACCTCTCCTATGGGGACAGGCTGAGAGAGTTGAGGCTGTTCAGCCATTAGATGAGGACATTCCAGGAAGATCTTACAGCAGCCTTCCAGTACCTGAAAGGGGCTACTGGGAAGCTGGGGAGGGGCTGTTTCCAAGGGCTTGGAGTGGTAGGACCAGAAGTAATGGTTTCAAGCTGGAAGTGGGGAGGTTTAGACTGGAAGTCAGAAGGAAGTTCTTCACAATGAGGGTGCTGAGACACTGGAACAGGCTGCCCAGGGAACTTGTGGATGCCCCATCCCTGAAAGTGTTCAAGACCAGATCGTACGTGGCCTTCAGCAACCTGGTTCAGTAGACAATATCCAATATCCTTGCTCATAGCAGGGGGGTGGAACTAGATGATCTTTAAGGTCTCTTCCAACCTGAAGCATTCAATCAATCTATGAATTGTCAATTGGATGGCTCCTGAAATCTGTGGGTTTCTAACTGTTCTATAAGCTTTATTCCTTCAAATGTAATTATGAAAGTGTTTTTCATTTACATAAGGGTATAGGTTCACATGGAACAGACAAAAACCCCAAACCCAACACCACAAAAGAGTAAAAGCTGAAGTCCAAGGATAGGTCAGTGAATTGCTCTTGCCTGAAGGTTCTTTTTCAATCTGGAGACCAGTATGTGCTTGTAAAGGCAAAGCTGGCTGCAAATGGCTAAGAGTTTTGCACCAGCACGTTCTTACCTTCTGACAGGGCAAACGAGTTAAAGTGATAAAGTGGATGTCATCTCCTCTGCAGTAAGCATGGCTACATGAGTTGTTTCTGGGTAGCTGGGAACACATAATCAAGGTTGTATTTGCTCATATTCTTGCACAACTGTTGTTGACAACAACAGCAGGCTTCAACAGTTCAGAGACCTACAAAAATGAAACCTAGGTATTACCCTTGAATAACAAAGATCTCTAGAAGAATCTTCCATTTTGGCTGCATTTTGTATTAAGTTTCATTTGGATTTGGGGTAATACATTTACATTGGCTCTATGTCAAGTCGGGGAAATAGGAGACATATGTTTTTGAAAGAAATGTGCATTCTTATCCACAAAGAATCAAAGTACTGTTAATGCTACTGTTAACAACAAAATTAGCACTTCCAGTAACTCTGAGCTGTCAATAACTGTCAGAAAAAGTAAATATTTGAGTTTTCAAAATAACTGTGGTCAAACTTTACATTCCTGTTAATTTCTGCAGCCTGATTATCTTCCCTCTTGTAGTTTATATTGCTTTTTACACCAAGAAAAACACTATTACAAAAAAAATTTCACAGATGGAGCAGAAACTGTGTTCAGCTTGTGCTATATGATTTGTACTACATATAACTTGTACTGTTATTTGCTTGGCACTCTGTATTAGTACACATAGGTGAGAGCTATTCCTCAAGACTGGATCTTTGCCATGTTGCTTAAGACATCTCCATAAATGAGTCTGCAGGAGCTGCGCTTTCCAGTCAGTACCTCATGCTAATGATCACTGGTTGCAAATCTGTTTAACAAGACCGAAACTGTCACAACAGCGGGCCAACAGATTTCTTCCAATCTGCCAGGAGACTGGTGATATTAAGTATGCTTGCTGGGAATAAAAGGTAAGTATCTAGTCAAGCTTTGGACTAAATAATAGCTTTCAGATCGTTAGCTCCTGATTTGCATAATATATGGCTTCAACATGGGGTTTCATTATCAGAAAACAAAAAAAAACCACTATAGAAGTGCTTTACACTCCTCAGAGCTTTACTGGGATTTTGAGTACCCAGAAAGTCATGGAATCGGGACACAGTAGTACATTTTCTTTTACATGAGATGTTGGACAGCAATTTAAAGGTAAGAAAATAACTACTTGTGTGAGCACCTACAGGTATTTGTAGAATTGTGATTTACTGAATTGCAGCAGAATATTATCTGCAGCAAACAGCATTATTAGGTTGAGGTGTGCCACTGAAATACATCATCAGAATTTAGTTACAGTGTGTTCACTGGGGAAAGCTGTATTTTAGAGCAGAATTTATCTTCCCACCCACCTACTACCGCATTGCTGTGCAGAACAAAAATTAATCTGAACAATGTGTTCATGAGCAACAAATGACTGAAAAACTCACCAGAGCAGGAACAGGGATGCAGATCACCAACGCAAAGTTCAGTGCAGCATGGATGACTGTCTAACATTTGTTTCCCAAATAAATCTTGTTTTATTTCTTTTGCTTTCCCATTTTATTTGTAGCAACCCAAAACTTATGTAATATCCAACGCCATTTCTAAGTAACTGATCTTATTGCCTTCGGATTTTTTTTATATTTTCAATTTCCATTGACCTCTTGGTGGAAATTGTATGGTGCTAAGTGAGGTTCACATTAAGGCACTGACAAGATTTCCATTGATTTCCACTGAACCAGATTTTTACCAAGTTGGCATCACTTTCTCTGTCACTCTGGCATGAGTACCAAAATATTAACTCCTCTGAAATGCAGCTTCTCTTCCATTAATATAAGAGCTACGGGACAGGATCCCTATCTGCAAAACGCTAGGGAATGAACCTGTTTCCCATGTGGCTCTAGAGTAACTGACTTCAGTCTATGGGAAACATCTGGAAATCTCCAGTAAACACAAAGATTTTGGATCATGCCTTAAAGAATTATTTCTTTTTTTACAAAAATATCTGTGTGGAGACAGCATGGAGAAAGGAGAAGCAACAGATTGTTAATACCATACTAATGTGTGAGTAATTATGACGCCAACAGCAGTGCCAGATCATAACAACTTCAGTGCAATTCCTGTAAGGTGTAGGTTGAAGAACTTTTTCTTCCACTTTTGGTGGCTTAATGCAAAAGGAAGAGTATGGCTCAAGGAAACAGATGGAAAAACATTTCTGACAGCTTAAGTGCAGTTAATTATTTGTAGGCGAAGCATTCTGCTATCAGCATTGATTTGCTGTATTTGAAATTGAAACAGTCATAGCAGCAACTATTTTATTCAGCACTGCTGCACAGACAGAAACCCAGAGCAGCACCTTGCCAACAGGGATGCCTTTTCATTGTTTGCAGGAGCAGGCAGCTACAGGCCAGCACGCTGCATAGCTACCCCTCTGGTTAGCAGTTCACACAGGTCTCATCCGCTCCCACTTTTTTCACCCTCCTACCTTTTTCACTTACACAGATTCAACAGTGATGAAAAAATTAAAAAATCACAATCTAGGTATCACCATGTGCAAATCACAGAATCATGGAATGACGCACAGGATGGCAGGCATTGTAAAGGACCTCTGGTGATCATCTAGTCTGACTCCGTTGCCAGACAGAGAAGATCACATAGGAACATATCCAGATGGGTTTTGAATGTCTCCAGAGAAGGAGACTCCACAACCTCTCTGGACAGCCTGTATTGGTGCAGTGTTATACTGTAAAAAAGTTTAGGGATAAACAATCTATGTGACCAGTTTTGTTTCCAGCTCAGGAACACTCTGGATCTTCCTCTGCTATTTGTGAGGACCATAGCACCAGTATCTTCTCAATAAACCTTAGAAGGTCTTGCTACAATTAAGTTCTGGATTTGAGACACCAGTCTCACATTAAACTTCCTTCAGTTAATGCTTTGGCCAGTTCAATGAATTACTTCTGCTCAGGAGCAGATTTGCTAAATGTAATGAAAGGGAAAATATCCCCACATGAAGCAATTTTTCCATTGATCACAAAATTTTTTGTGAAGAGAAACAAAATGCTATTGAGAGCAGTGGGACTACATTGTTTCAATAAGGATTACTGGAAATAACTGACAATGTTAGGTTTCACTGTCCATTCATGGGAAGGACTAGATAAGGCAACATGCTCCCAAAAATATTCTGAAATACTGTGATGAACCACTCTTAAGACAGACCAATTTGACTGGAAAAACAATGGAGAATTCTTTAAAGACATGGAGAACAGAAATTTTCTACGGGACAATGGAAAAAGAGACACCACTTTAAACCAAATAGATTCTGAAGAGGGCTGCTCTGATGCATCAGGGAACTAAGCAGCATGAGATAAGGTGTATTTAGGCTAACTTTGGCCAAAAGCAAAAGGAATGCATTTCCAAGAATAAATTTACTTTGGAAACACAGAAAAACTTTCTAGTATCAGCAATCTAGCAATGAGATTCTGGAAATGCTCACAGCAGGAGTGGGACCAAACAAACGAATTGGCTGCCAAGTGAAGTTGGAGAAATACACGGATGAAGTTGCCTGAAAAAGAGAATTTGTTTTGAATGATCTAGCACATCCACTCCAGTATATGTTCTTAAAGTCAGCTGAACCTACACTGAGAAGATCTCAATGACCTATGCTGAGAAGTGCCTCTTGTGCAAAGTCAAGAATTAGATGTCAATGCCAGGTACAACTCACAAAGCTTCTACCCAGCTCTGTGGGCAAGCAACTGACCCATTAGCAGTGTTGCTCATGCCTAAATCTCAGGTTTTTTAAATTCTGTTCTCAGGCAGGATGTGATCATACTTTCACCCATCCAATCACACAAACACATACCAGGCCATTTGATGAGACTGCCTTTAAAGCATGTATCTGGAACACAGGAAACCTGAATTACTTTTCTTTCCATCTCCTTGCATCCTGGGACCTCCATGGAAAGATTCACTCACCTGCTCAGCTGAGAGTTTTATGAGGTAGCAAGATATTTATCAGTTACTCACCGTAATCTGTTCTGGTGAATCTACTTCCTATACTTCTGTAGAACTAGATCCTTTAGTTAGGAATTCGGTTACAGTCATCAGCTTTTTACGGGTTGTGCATTAATTACACTGTGGTGGCAGAGCTTTACCAGTTAGCTCCATAATGGCCCAGTGATGTTAGCACACTCCAAGTGAATAAATCTACATTGCTTACAGGGTCAGTGTGTTTTCAAATGTAGTTCAGCCACTTCTGCAGCATGTGTAGCCCCAACTAATGAACCATCAGATCCCAAATTTGCTTCCAAGTAATCTGATTTGGCAGCCTAGTTGTGCCTTGTAGCATCCAGAGCAGGGAATGCTATGTTGCAAACAGCTCAACTACATCCAGTAAGACCTGCTGGCTCTGTTTGTGCTTGAGATCATCCAAATACTGTTAGGATGACCCATGGTATAATCTCTGTGCAGGCCAGCTAGGACTTGTCTAAGTACTGTACAGGCATGATCTGGGGGTTGGCATGGTCCAGAAGCTGACAGTTTGCATGCAGCAACTGCTTTGCTGGCTAACAGGATTTAAATTTGTTAAAAAAGCCAGATCAAAGCAGAACCAGTCTTGGCATTGTACACACAAGGTGACTCAGTTTGGACCTTGTCAGACATGAGATGACTCCATTCAGCCATTACTGCTGCACCAGGTTACGATAACAGAGGAAGGGCTGAACATGAGATCATGCCTCCTGCTGAAGCCCTGTAACCAAGCTAAGAAGTCTTCAGAGTTTGGAACAGAAACAACCTATTGGCTCTCAATAGCCAGACCCAATCTAGCAGGGCCAACAATATTCTCCTGCTAACAGGATCAGCTGTAACCAAGCTGGGGTGCAGATGGGCCTCCCTGCAGTGTTCCCTGCAGCATCTCTAATAGCAACACACCTATTGACTCATTCACAATGCAGAATCCAAGTCCACTGTGCTTGCACCAGAGTTAGTCATAATAATGACAAGCTTGGTCACTGCCCAGACCAGCAGCTTCACTAAAATACCTTAGTGATTTTGACTGAACCAGCTTTGGTCCACTAGATTTGTTGCTGAAATATGTTTAGCAGCAGTTCTGGTACTTGATGCTTTTGACCTGTCAATCAAGCAGATGAACTTAAAATATAGATTGCATTTTGTTGATGTGTATTTGCATATACATACACATACATCTATAAAGATACACAGCCTATATACGTGAATTTAAATCAGAATTATATGATAAAATTTAAAAACTTTTAAATTCTAAAAAAATGAACACCTTTCAATACAAATCTCATACAAGATGAAAACATTTTGTACATCTGTTTCAGCTTAGATTTGACAGCAGAAATAAAGCTGCAAAACAGAATTACAGACCACAATTAGCTGGTCCAGTATTTTCTTATCCAGCATTGTGATTAATACAATACCTATGGTACAATCCTCCTGCATTGACTTCCACCTTTTGTTTTTCTGCAGCCTGAGGAACACTATTCTGGTAAGTGCTTGGCATGACGAGGTCAATCCCAGTATATTGGTACATATCACTGTATGTTATTGGTGCATCACTAATGAAGTACAGAAATATACTGGATGTTCACCAACAGGAACAGCATACATCTAGAAAACAGAACTGCAACTGCAAAATCTTTAAAAAAACACCACTAAAGCAATTACACAAGGTTTGACATCTCTGTTTCATTAATATCATGCGCACATCACTGTGGAAGAGTCACACATCTGATCTGAATTCCAGTCGGCGCTTATTTTCAGAATGTGCTGTGTAGCTGTTCTTTCTTCATAAGATGATCACACTGTTTCCTCAGTCCAGAGCAGTCATTAAGAAACTTTGTTCCCTGGAAGACAGTAGGGACTACAGTTTATAATGAATCCACTAAAACTAGCAGCATTATGCCTGAAGAGGTGAATAGTTTTATAACTTGTCCCACCTTGGCGCATTTTTTTTGTTTCATTTGGGTTTCAAAAGTCTTTTACTTCAAGACTTTGAGAAAAAGAAGATAAATAGTTAACTCATCCATTCTCCCATGGTATTCCACTTCTTCTTAGTGGGACTCTTTCTTGTACTCTGTTTACTTATTGGGTTCAAAGTTTTCTTCTCTTTGCTTTTTTTTTTTAAAATCATGCATCACTCGGCTCACTCTTCTTTGCACCTCCAGCCTTTGTTGTTTCAGTCTTTAATGATGATCTTTCAGTTAAGAGCTCACCAAAGTGTAGATCATGCTAAATATAAAAGAAAGACACAATATGAAAGTATCCTTTTGAAGCATGCAGAGCACTTTGATTTTTATAACCCTTTACTGTCTGTTCCTCAGGTCTGAATGTAATGACCTCTGCTTTCCTTTGCTTTCTTTCTATCTCTCTACAGCATCTTAATTATGGTGTATTCAAGATGGGTATCAAAAAGCACTCAAGACATAAATTCATTATCAACACCCTACTGCACCACAAGCTGTGTTTGAGCTTATTAAAGTGCACTCTGATGTCTGAATTTGAACAGTGAAGAAACAAAACCATTTTGTGCTTGACCTTTAAAAGTTCACCCAGCAACTCTCAGCAGGGCAGGCAAGGTTTCCCATGGAACAGTACTATTTTGTTTCCTTTAGCAAAAAAACATGCAGTAAAGAAACATAAAATGCAGACACCAGCTGGGGTGAATCCATACATATTAAATGCAACTCTGAAAAATGAAGGAATCATGGTATATTGCCATAGCTCCCTTTTTCTGCAATTCTAATTCTGACAATGTCCAGGAGAGCACAGCATAATAGAATGGAATTAACATTATTTTATTTAGCACCAGGCAATGGATTTTGGATTCTGGCCACATTTTCGAATGAAGTAAGCAGAGCTCAGAGGAAGCTGCACAACAGCAGAGTCCCATCAAAAACGCTAGTCCACGGAACACTGCTGAATTTGACTGGTTCTTTTAGCCAACAAAAAGTATGGGGTTAAAACAGTTCACTCTCCAGCCATGCCTTGCCATGCTTCTCTCTCTAGCCATCTGCTTGCACTACCAGCAGAGCTTGCGTAGCATAACGACCACAGTTTTCACTCTTAGCCATGTAAAGAGAGCAAGTGGGCAAAGTAACAAGACCACTGGACGCTAAACTCCTGCTCAGACTTTCATAGCCCATCCATTTTAGCGTGAATGAGGCATCTACCAGCTCCCGTGAGTCTGGACTCTTCTATTTTCTGCTTACTTTCTCCCTCTCATATGTGTGCAGACACAGGCACACACAGACAGAAAAACTTGCTCAGAACTATTTAAAAATAATACTGAGAAACAGTCACTTGCAGCAGTGACTCCACAAGGAACAGAAAACAACAGATAACCAACAGAGTAACATTAACCTTCCACCAGTGTACAAATCTGTCTTACAGGGAGATTACTGAATGCAAGACTGACTTGAAATGCAAATATATTATGGAAGAAGAATAGAATAAAGGAACCATAAAACACACCTCCACTTACAGCGTGTTCGCTTTTGTTGTTAAGCATAAAACTATGGTGTGACTAAAACGCACATGGGTTCTGACACTTTAATAAACTCAAACCTTAAATATGATCCTCATGTGCTCAAGTGCTGGTTATCTGTGACTATGTGATAAGGACAGCTGAAAGGGGCAGGGGGGGACAACACACAACTGGGGTGCATATTTTCAAGAATGCTCTTAAGTTAGGTTTGGCCCACACACAGGCTTACCTTGTAGGAATGACTTTCAGGCATGATGCATTCCATGTTCCTACCACTGTCTACCTGCCCAGTAATTTATCATCTTGAGCATCACTACACCAGCAGACGCAGTATTTTTCTTATGATTCTTTTGAATAACAAGAACATTATCATTTTTATTTGATGCATTGTCACTACCATAACATTTGCTATTTCACCCATCTGAAGAGACCTGGGTGCAGGTTCAAGCCTTAAATAAATGCTTAAGGTTCTATACTGAGATATCAGCAGATGAAAGCACTTGCTGTTGTCAGTGGTCTTGTTTCTCTGAATCAAGATCAGAAGCAAGTTTTGTAAGACAAAGGAAATGGGGCAATTCGTTCCAGCCATTCCTAAATATAGTTTTACATGTCACATGGAAAGCAGCTGTTTCTTGAGTGAAATCACTAGACTTACCAGTATAGATAGTAGAAGAAGGAAAGGAGATAGAAAGCCAGTTTACACCAGGCCTCTTTTTGACAGTAGCTCAAGGTATCTGCATTCATGACTGCAGGTGGATCATACTGTAGCTCTGAACTATCTGCTGGGCAACGGAAATACCTGAAAGAGCAGCAGAAGGCACTTGGAATCACTCTAGTTTCTGCATTAAATACATGCAGATTTATACCCTCCTGACCACCAGTTCAGAGGACAACGCTCTTTCATGACAAAGGAGGAATTTTCTATTCTTTTTCGAGACTATTTCTGACTATTGTTTAAATCAGGGCACTAGTTGAAGCAGACTGTTCTCAAGGAACCAAGCAGCTCATGAATGTGGACTTCCTGTGTTTCACTAATCCTTTACAATGAAACTTTCTCCTTTCCTATACAGTTATTTCTGGCTTACTAATAGCTTACACGTCGTGAGTGACAATATATGATGATCACAGCATGGAAGAAGCACTACTGGGCTTTAACTGCACCCACACAACTAATCTCAGGCATGATGAAAGGTGACAAATCTCTACCAACTGACAGTTCTGTCTCCTCCAACTCTGAAAAGCAAAAATATAAATACAGAGTAATATAAGAGCTGCCTGATTCATGTTTTGTATGTGATCTACATGAGCAACATGATCTAGTGGAAGGTGCAGGATGGCAGGATGGCTGGAACTAGATGATCCTTTAAGGTCTCTTCCAACCCAAACTATACTATGATGTGGCACTGTTGAAAAATTAATAATTCAAAATATTTTTAATTGGAAAATCTTTTTTTTCCTTACACTGGGGCAATTTTTTAAATTATTTTTAGCAGCGACGGGATGATTGCACAACTTTACACAACGAAGGCACAGAAATTATGGAGTAACTCTAGCAAAGCTTATGAAAAATCATGGAAACAAAGATAATCAAAAGAAAATCAAATCCAGTCCACCATTTTTATCTTGGACACGAAATACAATTTTTTAGATTTGTTTTAAAAACTTCTTAAACCCACTGTTACTGTGTTACTGTCACACTATGGTTAAACCTTAGTAAAACAGCACCATAAGCTACTCTTACTTTTATTGTATCCAAATGATAGGGAGAAAAATCACTCATAGCTTCAATTCATCCAGCTTTCTGAAAACTATACTGGCACTCTAATTTCTGTATACTATATCACGACTCTGCATTACCTCCAAGCATTTGCAGAAAATACTGTAATAAAGCTACTTCTTAGTTACTGGTTAGGGGCTTCGCTTTCTTCACAAAATTATTCTTCAAGCTACTTTGCAACAGCAGGTATCTGCTACCATGCGTATCTTTGGAACAGAAAGAGACTCTGACAGACAAAAGTCATCTGTGCTTTTACAAACATTGTGGAAATGCAAAACTAGTGATGACTCCAGACTGACAACCACAACACCTGACGTCTCTTGGTTATCTTCAGAGCCAACAGAAGGCTGATCCTCCACTAGAATGCAGAGGAAGCTGCAGCATCAGCCATTCTGCCTGTCTAGAATATATTAAAGTTAGGTCTTACATGATTAACTCCGAAACCCCCTCAGTGAATATAAACACACAGCAGAGATCCAGAGCAGAAACACTCCCCACTTTTTCATGTTAGGTAGGGTGAAGGTAACAGCCCTTCATCTACTGCTTCAAGGCTCTGAGAGAAACTTCTCTTGCAGAACAGAAATTCTCTACTATACAGCATGAAACAACTTACTTTATATGGAAAAAAAAAGCATGCAGCTCCCAAAGATGAAAAGCAAAATCTGTCAACCTGCCCAGTTTTCTTTGCAATCCAGCAAAAAGGTTTCCTTGTGAGGGCTGACTGAATAGGTCCAAGTTCTTTCAGATATGAACCGCCTTACAACTCCTTATCTGTGAAGTACTTAGAGCCTCACCGAATTCTGCTTTCAGATTCCAGCCTACTTAATTTCCATGTTTTCTCTCATTTGTAATGACTGCATCCTGACAACCTTTGGAGCATTTCTTTAAGTTAGCCACACTTAGTATATCCTTTGTACCCATCCTAAATGGTCATGGAAAATATTTCCTTTTTCTCTGGGAACCTAAGTTTCAGCTACTTCTAGGCAAAAAAACCTTCATAGTTCATACAATCTGCATGTGTGCTGAGCTGGCAAATAAAGCTAACAAGCAGTCAGCATAAAAAGGATGAACTTACCTCCAGAAGTGATAAAAAAGTAAGGGAATGTTTAACCCCAATGTGAGCCACTCCTGAGCGCACAAAAACATTATGCAGAAAAGACTATGGATAGAGTACTCCGGCAACACCAGCTAAAAAGAAAAGAACAGAAACTGATGTCAGTACAACGTCTCTTTCATTTTAGTCATCTAAGCAGTTTTTCAGCAAACAAACTATGTCTGCAAGTCTCCAATGTGTGTCTAAGGCTGTCCCCAGACATACCTCAGTTG
Source organism: Upupa epops (assembly GCA_013397515.1). NCBI lineage: Eukaryota > Metazoa > Chordata > Aves > Bucerotiformes > Upupidae > Upupa > Upupa epops. Next base: position 22,144 of record VZRI01007095.1, on the reverse strand, counting down.
ACAGTCCACTTGGCTATGAGCAATGAGCTAAGATGCAGGGCCAGGTTCTAACCAAGGGTGCACTCAAAGGGACTGCTGAAAAGCATGGGACAATTCTCTTACTGCCTTAGCTGGTGCTTTGGATTTCTCTACAAAACTTTGATTGCATTACTGCCTCCCTCACAGCCACACTATGAAACTAAATTAATGTATGTAAAAGAATTCTTAAGTAACTAAGTTTCATCGTTGTATTCCATTATTTGAAGGAGGACTACATGAAAGCTGAGGAAGGCATTTTTACAGGAGCTTGTAGTGATAGGGAAGGGTAATGGCTCCTGTAAAAATTGAAAAAGACTATATATAGATTAGACATGACGAGGAAGTTCTTCACTGTGAGGGTGGTAAGGCACTGAAACAGGTTGTTGAAAGAAGCTGGGATGCCCCCTCTCTGGAAGTGTTCAAGGTGAGGTTGGATGGGGTTTTGAGCAACCAGGTGTAGGTGGGAGGAGTCCCTGCCCATAACAGGGGGGTTGGAACTAGATGCTCTTTAAATGTTCCTTCCTACCCAAATCATTCTATCCTATGATTCAGAAAGGAAATAATAATGCTATTACTGAAGCTAAACTTCTACACTGAAGGAACATGCCAGGGAAAACAAAAGCCTGGTTTTACCATTTTGATACATTAGATGCACCCTAAAGAGATCAAATTCATTACTAAGCTAGCATTGCAAGCTAAGACCCACTAAGGTAGAAAACTCACTCCCTTAGTAAATCCGTAGCTCCACACACTACTTTTTCAGACCTAAGATGATTCTTTCTATTAAAAGAGAAAGTGAGTGGGCAGCTGGCAGAAGCAGAAGTGTGTACAATGTTGATTCAGAGTAGTTATTTCTAAAGACATTTTACTTTTTTCCTCACTGCTTTTCATTTCTTAGCTGGCTTTCTTTTGTTTGCTTCCAGTGCTTTATTCTTAGAAATCTCTATTACTTTTTTTCATATCGTAGAAGAGATTTCATTTCCAGCAGTACTTGTTTCTCAAAGCTGGACAATCTCATCAACAGTTCATCTGCATCCTTTGCTGCATCTTGGAGCTACACAAACCCAAGTTAAATCACAAAAGGCATTTGAGTGGCTTCTTCTAATGTAAATTCAGTTTCATCTGTCAAATAGTCAGTAAGCCCTATGTTTTAAAACCTGTTATAGAACTACTCCCAATGTCCACCCACTCCCATACAGCTGTGCTGACATGAATTCCATCTTCTTAGTTCTAAGGGTCTTTCCCCCTCACACAAAACATGTATTTTTACTTTTATTTAACTTCACATATCAAGGTAGTTATCACATTTGGATGTCCCTGTCTCTACACCTTCAATGTAAACATTCTCAAAAGCTTATGTGGATGGCAAATCATAATACAATTACATAGTTCAGACTCCAGATGGTATTTATTCAGCACTGCTGGGGTTTGGGCTTTTTTTTTCATTTTTAGAATATGATTTACAACATGACTGCAACACTTCTCCAAAGAATGATTCATCTTCATCACAAAAAGATTCAGACAAGAAAGGTCTTAATAAGTCTACCCACTAAGCATCGGAACACTTAAAAGTATACTACGTTCATTATCACGTATTTGATTTCCTATTCCAAAACAAACCACAGACTTAGCAAGGACACAACTCTGATGCCTGATCAGTGGGTTGGCTAGAAATAAAAGGGAAGGAAACCCACGATGAAAATTTATGCAAAGCTTAAGAAACAAAGCAAAACAAAAAAATGCCCTGCAAAGCTAGAAAGGAAACAAACAAAGCAGCGAATGCTCAGAAGTGCACTCACTTTTTAGTCACAGTGCTTGACGTAAATTAAATCTACCTGTGCTTTTGATAGAACAACAAATGGGTCTTTTATGTCTTTTCACCCTTTTCTTGAACTACTATTTTCCTGTGGACATAAATAAATGAAGGATCAGTGCTGACCATGGCTCCTAAAGAGAATTCATGCAAAGCAGCAAACAAAGCCCAGCCTGCAATCTCAATTACAGTTTATATTCAGGCAATTTACCTAAAGGACCAATCTAGAAGGAGGTGAGAAAACGAAAGCATAAAGTGTTCAAAGATTCTAACAACAAGGCCTGTGAGGAAAAGTAAATTGCAAAACTAAATAAGTAAAAAAATAACACTGCCCCAGTTCTTGACTCCAAGAATCATCCCGCAGCTTAACACAATGTCCTCTGGAAAAAATGGAAACTTCCAATCAGCTTTAGCAAAAACGGGATTCAGCTCCTAGAGAGAAGAAAGCTGGCTGAGAAACAAGGAACAGTCAATCCTTGTTGTTCCTGCTGAGGTAGTCAACTGTGATAGCAACTTCTGTGATACAGATAGCTGCAAAATAGGAGTTAAGCTAACACCTTTAATTCATTCCTGGGAAAGCAGATAAAGCTGTTGGATGGGAAATGCATGAAGACATAAACACTGTACTTCTATTCTGGAACTAGGAACACCCTGATTTGGATAATGACTTCTGCTTTCTGACACAGCTCATGTCACTTTTTAAGTCCCCAGCTGATGAATGACATTACTAACCTATCAGCAGAAACTCTGGTGGGTGACATTTACCTGTAGAAAACTACAGGCAAGCATGCAAAGGTCAGCTTCTGGATCAAAAACCTGCCAATCAGAAAGCTTTCTTTATAACATAAGCAAGGGGAAGAAATTACAAATTTCTACTCTGATACTTAGGAAGTGGATGCAAGATAATCCAAGGGAGGTTTGACTGAATATTAAGAAGAATTCCTTCACTGAAAGGGTCATTAGGCTTTGGAACAGGTTGCCCAGGGCAGTGGTGGTGTTACCATCCTTCTCTGGAGGTATTCAAATAACCATGTGGACCTGGTGCTTAGGGATGTGGTTTCCTGGCAGTGCTGGGTCAAAGGTTGGGCTTAATGATCTTAAAAGTCTCTTCCAACCAAAGTGACTCTGTGACTCTGTATAATTAATACATATATGTTCAAAATATGATATGTTCAAAAAATATTATATGATATGTTCAAAATCCTTCTTTCCAATCCATCATTTGCATCTAAACTGTAAAATCTTTACATCATTACCATCTCCTCACAAATATTCAATACATCCTCACACAAAGTATGGAATGACTCTGACAGTTTTTCTCAAGAGTGACCAGTGCACACAATATACCTCACAGAAATCAAAACTGGGAAGCAGAACAGCAGGAATAGCAATGTCCTTTCATCAATGCTATTGAAGTCTCATGCTTAGAAGACCTACTGCAATAAGTGAATTATTTTCCCAGACTAGATGATCTTTCAAGGTCCCTTCCAATCCCTAATGATTCTATGATACTGTTAAACTACTGAAATGTCCACCACATGCTTCTTTCCAGCACTTTGCGTAGGTCCAATAGTCCTGAGTATTGCTCAATGATTGTAATTCTTACACAGAATTGTTTCTTCCCCCAACCGCTGAGTCTACATCTGAGTTCCTGCTCTAGTAGGAAGTTTTGACTATATGTTCTTCAGATGTCCCCTCCAACCCTACCATTCTGATTCCATGATCTATCAGTCTCCATTTGTGCACATCAGCCTCCATACTGTAACAGCAGATTTTACACCATACCCAGAAATTACTAAAAAAAGAAACAACATCTAAACACAAGAAACTAAAAGCACCATGCATGCAGGGCCCCAAGTCAGGCCTAATCTTAGTGCATGCTGCTTTATTTCAGTAGTCAATGCACCTGCTTCCACTAAAGGATGGCTGCAGCTTGCCACTATGGTGCTCATTGTGGTGCTTTTTTCCATTTCATCACTTGCTAAAGCCAACATGGAGAATTGAATTTCACTGGCAGGAAGGAAAAGGAGTATGGAGATCTATCCAAGGATTTCAGATTGTATCTATATGCTTTGTTCTCTAGTAGCTTATAGCAATCATTTGGAAACTCAGCTGCATAGTTAGAGTTGTTACAACACAAACCTATAACCAAAGCGTTTGAAGTAATTCAAACCCATGTTATGCAAGCATCTAGAAGCATTTAGTAGAGTTTGACACACAGATGTATGCAACTAGCTGAAAAGAAAATGTTTTGAAAATGGAATAATCAACAGAACAGCCTGCAGCTGCAGTTCACATACACAGCTTTACATTTTCTCTGTGAGGGAGCAAGTGGCAGCATTGTGAGGTTGAAGGTTAGGGCACAGTTTAAAGGAAGGAATCACATCTGTGTTTCCACCCCTCCATCTTTCTGGATCACAATGAAGGAAAGCAGCACAAAGCGAAGCTTTGCAAAGGTAATCCCATTATTCTAATGCACTAGCAGAATTTCTTTAAACAGTATTAAGTGGATGTGAACATAAGTCACTCCACAGCACAAATACCAGACAAGGGAGTGAATAACACAGAGAACCTAATTATCATTCTCACTAAGCACTTCATAACCATCTGTAACACAGTACCAGATCTAATACTAAAATACATTTCTGGATGCTCTTTCTATCTCAGCTACAAACGCATCTATATTTAGGCCTATCATTTCACTTCTCATTGTCTTGCTTTTGTCTTCTGCCACATGGGGATAATTATATCCAAAATCTATAGAGATACCACTGGAGATAGTCTGTGACTAGAATATTTCATCTTTGTCAAAATATAGAATCAAAGAATCATTTTGATTGAAAGAGTACTTTAAGATCATCAAGTCCAACCATTGACCCAGCACTCCCAGGTCACCACTAAATCATGTCCCTCAGCACACATCTATGTGTCTTAAATACTATAGGGATTGAGCCTTTAATAGCTCCCTGTGCAGCCTGTTTCTATGCCTGATAACCCTTTCTGTGAAGAAACTCTTCCTAATATCCAATCTGAAACCTCTCCTGATGCATCTTGCAGCCATTTCCTCTAGTCCTGTTGCTTGCTACTAGGGACAAGAGACCAGCCACCATCTTGCTACAACCTCCTTTCAGGTAATTGCAGACAGCAGCCAAGTCTTTTTGCAGCAGCCTCGAGACTAAATAGCACCCAGATCCCTCAGATGGTCCTCAAAGGACCTGTGCTCTAGACCTTTCACCAGCTTCATTGCCCTTCTCTGAATGAGCTCCACCACCTCGATGTCCTTCTTGTAGAGAGGGGCCCCAAAGCTGAATACAATATTCAAGGTGTGACTTCGCCAATATTCAGTACAGAGGGAGACATACAAATAATAAATGCAGAAATAGAAATAATAACTTCTACAAGAGTGACAGAGCAAGATCGTCTGTATGTGACCTTCATCAAAATTATCTATAAATATTTCAGCATTGTTGAGCCTATGGGAGGTCATCACAGCCAACATGTAAAAAGATTATGAAACGGATTTTAAAAGAAGACTTCTCTACTGTAAGACCTGCAGGGCACAAGCCCAATTCAAAAAGTGCCCCGTCTGCAGAGTACGTCATTCAGGCAGATGCGCTGTTACCTTACAAGGGTATCTCCCTTGTGAACTGTTCCTTTCCACTCAACAGGGATCAGGAGGTATTTCCACAAGCTTTCTTTTTGTAACATTAATTCAGAACCAGTAAGAGAAGCTGGGTTAGCAACCCTAGAGAACAAACGTCTTTAATTTTCACAACACTGGCTCAAAACAGGGTACCAACGGCTTTCCTTCCCTGTTTTGTTTGAGGCACAACCAGCCAGGATGTCCCACAGCTGGGCTGTCCCAAGGGCTCACGCTGTCTTTGTGTACTCGCTCCAAACTGGTGAGAACAACAATTAGTCCCACAGCAGTTCGTTAGGATCTGGAAGACCAGCCGCTCATTTCGCAGACAGGTCTATGAATGCAGAACTCTCCATGATCATTAAAATGAAGCTCAGCCATCTGCACGGCACAGGAAGGGCCCTCGGGCCTTTCCCTGGGGGTCTGCCTAAGACTGACAGTTTCATAAATGCTGAAAACTAAGTGTTCACCAAAGGGCTGTTTGCATATCTGCCGTGTAAAGACTGTCAGTCTGAGGCAGCAAATCTGGTACAGCGCACACATGGTAAAGACAATCCCTGCCCTGCTGTTCTAACAGCTCTATGGAAAGCATCAGCATCTAAATGCAAGGTAGGATGTTTAACTCCCAGCAGAACCAATTTTCATCCAGAACATGGGTCTGATATAAAATGCTTGCACTCTATTTTTAGGTATTACATTACTTTTTGTAATTGCCTAGTGGCTTTTTAGGGTCCAATCCCGACCTAAATCCACAATGAACATCCTGCTAAGCTAACAGTGTCACTCAGTTTAACCCTGATTTCTTTAGTTTTATTAAAATGCAAATATTTATCTCATACCAGATTAGAGCAAATACAGGCCGTTAGCAAGTCAAATTTTGCCAGTATCTTCCACAGAGCTCTGAGGAGCAGCTGCATAAATTATCCCAAACAGCTGAGAAGTACCCTGCTCTCCAGAGCACATTACAGGCAGCAATTATGCATGTACAATTTTGCTGCATCTTCAGCCTCATTCCAACCCCCCTGCCCATGGCAGGGGGTTAGAACTAGATGATCTTCTAACCTAAACCATTTTGAGTCTGCTGATCCTTGTGATGTTCTGATGCTACAAGGACATACATTTACATCTCTTCCAGTACTAGAAAAAGCTGAATGAAAATGGGTATCTATTACAGGGTGATAATTTGTTTGTCTCTTTGATTCTTGAACAAACATTTAAAAGATGAGATTAACAGCCAAATACAATTGGTTAACCTAACATTTTTATACATAAAGTTATTACTCACAAAAATATTTATGAATAACAGTAAGTATATCCCTTCAAAGGATCTTTCCATTTCCATCAGGCATCACACTGGTGAACCTTACATCCTCCATGGAATAAAAGTGGCTTAAGGACCAAACTGTGACTACTTCACAAGTTTGAACTTTTCTCTCTTGCAACAGTTTTGTAAGTTTTCCATTTAGGATAGCTTTGAATACCTGCGCAGGCACAGCAGGACACAACTTTTAATTATCCTTAGGTAAGCATGGAGAGATCCTTGGATAGTGATCTCTAAAAGTAGCAACTGTTATGGTCTAGCTTCTGAAAAGTGCTGAATTCAGGAACTTACAAATTTGACTAAAAATAGTGCTGGTACACTGCACGTAATAAATGTGTGTCAGTAGCAAACAAGTTTCTTGCCAGAAATAGTGTCCTTCCTCTAAATGCTTAAGGCCTGTCTTAAGGACTTTCTTTCCAGATATATCATTGTATACGTGGAAAGGACATGTTCTGTATCTCTATTGTAACACTAGTATGTTTCTCATAAATATGAGCCCAATATATTTACAATAAAATAAAAAGTGAGCAGAAGATATTAGCTATTTCTAAAAATGTAAGTACAAATACTTCCAGCTCTATTCTACTGTCAGTTCCGCAAAATAGGTACTGTGCTAAATTTCATTCTTCATGATGAAATTAAAACTATGTGGGGGCTCAAGAGACTCACTGAATAGGGTACATTGACATTTTATCCCATTCCACACTTCACAGATAACAAGTATAACAAAAGAGAAGGCAGTAAAGGATACAAGCTTTGAGATTATGTGAGCTGAATTTCCTATCAGAGTGCAATAGACAGGTCAGAAACAAAGGTACTGAAGCCCAAGTTTTGTCTACACTGCACATTTATTGCAAGATTCAGGGAAAACCATTATACCCCTCAAGTTTGTGACTGCAAATAACACCTCTACTAAGTGTGAAGCACTGTTAAATTCATTCTATTTTTGGCAAGCTGCAGAAAACAATTACAACAACGCAGTACAAATGTATAATACTTCAGTTAAAAATATTTTATTTGCTTTTTCCATATCTTCACCTCTCTGTCAAGTTCATTTGTCTTTCTTTCAGCTGCACAACATAAGGACAGCCCCGCTGATTACATGAACAGCAGACATAAATTTTATCTCATGCCTCTTTTCAGTAATAAGAAATGCTGTTCAAAATTTCTGTATGAACTCACCCATAAGTCATGATTTCCATGAACTAAAAATCATCTACTAGTACATTTTTAGCCAAGTTCAAATTTTATCCTCAAGAGTGTAAAGTTACTCTTTCCCAATACAGAAATACCTTGTCAGAACCACTCTGAAAGCCAGCAGTTGTCATCTAATAGTAGTTTAACAGTATCTTTCAAGTAACTATGTACTCATCAGTTTTATGCGTCTCATACATGCTCAGTCTAATGTACTTAAAAATGTCCTGCATCACTTCAAACAAAAAAGAAATAAATTTAGTTTCCTGAGAAATGTAGTAATTACAGTCCAAGTCCTAACTGAATGCAAACAGCATGCCGAGCTCATACCCTTCAAAATCTGTGGAACTAACAATTGCTTTAGAAACAGCAATGTCTATTGTTCTAGCGTCTGCATGCAAACTCTAGAATTTCTTCTGAGGAAGCTCATGGAGCTAATTTTGTGGCCATATAGGTAGTAGGGGCATGTAGCTCTTACTGACTATGAAGTTGAGGTACATATTTCTCCATAATGTCTGTGTACTAGTATTTCTGTAGAGCAAGTGTCGCAAGTCTTTAAGCATGCAACACTAGGTAACTTTACTCCCAATAGCCAATTGGACTACAGTAGCTTGAGTCTAGACCCCAGACGTTGCTGGATTTGAACAGCTGCTGGAGAGATCAAAGACTACGTGCAATTATTAACTCAATGAACCATCAGAGCACTTAAAAAACAGCAAACAGAGTTTTAGGTTCTATTAAAAATGAAATAATCAAGACTACGCCAGTTTTTAGTAGCTCTCTCAAAACAAGATCTCAATCATCAGAGGGAAACCTGCACAAGCTTTCTTCTTCTGTTGCATACATGTCCTGTGAGCGTAAACAAATGATCTTCACCTTTACTGTCACGTGGGTTTTGAAGCACCTGGCACAACACGACTTTACTTTTTACCCAAGCCTGGAAGCATTGTAACACAAACATTAATGAAAATGTAATAGAAAAGAAGAGTCAAGTCTTGTTGAAAGGAATCTTTGGCTGAAGCACGACTGGGCCTTTGAAAGATCACAGTGTCCAACTAAGGACATTTCAACAGAATGCAAAAACAACAAGCAGCAAAATCTAAGACATCAGAATGCTCACCTACACACATATATACTGTTTCCTTTCAGAAAGGAAGTCTGAAGCCATCCTTTTGAATTTACTGAAAACACTTCTAAAATGCAAAGACTCTTCATATCGTAATATTAATTCAGAATAACACTGCAGTCCCAATAAAAGGACATGATTACACCTCTAAAAATAGTAATTACTTAAGTATTTCATATTGAGGTTGTTTATCAGGTCACTTTTTGGAAAGGTTGGATCTTGATTAAACTATTCAGTGTGATGCAATTAGAAGGGAAATACGTATCACCCACCTCCCTTCATGACTCAGACCAAACCTAGTAATGACCAAACCCAAAAGGAAGAAAACTGATTTTCCAAGGAGTAAAGCAAGTTTACTCGTGCCTAACCTAAACCTCTACTAATGCCACTTGATCATCTTCACTCTTTCCTTTTGTTCCACTGTTTGTTACTTGGTAGAAGAGAATGACCCCCACCTCACTCTAACCTCCTTTCAGGTAGATGTAAAGGATGATGTTGCCCCTCACCCTCTTTTTCTCCAGATTAAAAATTGTCAGTCCCCTCAGCCACCACAGAATCTGTCCTCCAGGCCTTTCACTAGCATTGGGGCTGCTCTTCAGACATGCTCCAGCACCTCAATATCCTTCTTATACTGAAGTGTCCAAAACTGAGCACAATATTCGAGGTGAGAAATGATGCAACGTTCTCTTTTTCTGCCAACTGCAACTAAAATGAGGAATTAAAGCATCTTTACAGAGGTTGTAAAAATGTATATGACCATAAAAGGTAAAAGTAATTGCTGCTATTCCCAGTTCTGCAGCAAGCTAATTGCTTTATTGCTGTAGTTTCTGCCTATTAAATTTTTTAACACCAGGAAGAAAGCATGATTCCTTCTTATATATGGATGGATATACACTGCTCTAAAAATTCCCTGCGATTACACATCACATTTACTAAATTTGCTTGTATGACCTCACATTAAGCGTTTTAATGAACCATGCTAAAAGCTTACAGAAGGCTCTGCTAATGACTACCAGCCTGCAGAGTGACTAAAGGAAAGTCACACGCTTACAAATCCTCAAATCACTGATGAAGCAATCGACTGATATACCCAGAAACACACTTCAGATCCATCACATTATCTCAGCCTCACAAGTGACTATGAGGCAAAACAACAGAAGGACCAATCACCATAATGACCAGCAAATTTGTCAAGAAAAAAAGATGAGCAGTCCTGAAAGTAGATCCTGTGGCACCTGACAGTCCAAAGTGGTACATCCACTGTAGCTACTGTGTGCAGAGAACAGCAGGAGCTACTAGTACATGAAGGTCTGGAAGTTAACAAGATCCTAGTACTAAAACTATTTCACATGACAGCTACTCAAGTGCACATTGGTCACTCTCCTTCACTCAAAATACACAGGAAAGAAAATGTCAGCTGATTAAGGACGAACAAGGAAAGATTATAAAAGCTGACTTCCCACATTTATCTACATGTAAAAGAGAAGAGCCTCACACTCAGAAAATACTGTTTTCATCTAACAGCTAAGAAGCTGACTTGTTGCCTATTAGCTGATCCAGTGAGCTCAGTAATGTTTGAACGAACACATCATGGAGTTGTTCAAGCTTCAAGTATCTACATTCAACATTGACAAATGAGCATGACAAAGACACCAGATCAAGCTTACTTTCATCTTTGGAATGCTCTCTCTAGTGTGGAACCAGTGATGTTAAGGCACAACCCCTGAAACTCCTCGTTCCTCATGCCTCTGAGTTACCATTGCTTTCATGCATGAAAGTAATTTTTACTCTTTTTACAGAATATTTAAACATGGACTCATACCAAACCACAACTGCATACAGATACTCGGGTGCCTGCAGGCACATCCAGATCAGTAAGTTTTACATTTTATTTACAGTGTCTCATTCTGAATTGAAGTTCTTCTATGTAAGCTTTTTAAAGTCTTCTGGATATGGTGCTCAAGGACGACAGAGGTGGGCTTGTTAGAATTGGCTTAATAGTTGGATTCAACTATCTTAGAAGTCTTTTTCAAGCTTAACTATTCTATGATTTTATGATTTTACAGTAACACTTGCTTTGGTTCTTCACCAAAACTCGTAAATACACTAAAACATAACTGTGAGGTGTATTAGGGTATATACTATTGAATGTAAATTTAAAAGCTTGATTTATTTGTTTATGCAGATTAGTAAAACCCAGAAGTGAACTCAGTAAATACCAGAACATAATTCCACCACTATTACCACAGATCCAGCTCTACTGGAAGTCACAGTGATACTAGAACAGACCAAGCACTGGCAACCCCAAACCTCTTAACTAAAACATTAAAGCTTATTTTCACCTAATCTTTTTTGAAACATTTTGTGGTTGGGTTGTTTGGGGCTTTTTTTAAGCACTCCAGCTCCTGATTTACAATGTAGCTGTTGCTACTGCTAGTACCAGAATCTTGAACTGGCTAGGTTTTGTTATTCAGAAGTTGTCCCTGCAAGGATTTTGTCTGCATATTTGTTTGCATATTTCAAGACAGTTCAGGTTTGTCTGGAACATATTTGAGATTAATGTCACCTTGCCTCTGGTTAGTTTTCTTGCTGATTTTGCTCTTTTCCAATCATCCCTTTGGGACTTGCAAAAAAACCAAAAAAAATCAAAACAAAAACAAAACAACAACCCCAAACAAACCACAAATAAAAACAAGAAAAAGGATTATGCTCTGGTACAATATTTTCTTAGACTTGCAGTTGTAAGAATTTTATGCCTAACTTAACTAAAATGCTCCACCACAGTCAGAAATTGAGTCAAATTTGTATTTTATCTACCTCAGTTCGCACCCAAGTGATTTCAATTTCCATTTCTGCTGTTCATAAATCACTCCTACGTTAGCTTAATGGACTTAAAAGCAAAGGGTCACTTCAATTGTTCAGCAGTGTTTGGCATGAGCAAACTGAAATATGTCCACTGAGAAGAAAGCAAGCTCAACCAATTCTCCGTTGAAAGGATTTACAAATAGTTTTAAAAATACGATACATAACCTAATTCCTAACTGTCTGTAGTGCTAAAATAAGTATAGACAACAGAGATCAACCAGACAGGTATACTTCCTGAAACACAACCACAATTAACACTATATAAACTGAGGCAGTGTAGACTGGATGATTGGGTAGTGAGGTGGATCATGAACTGGCTACAGGATAGAAACCAGAGAGTGGTGGTCAGTGGGACACAGTCTAGTTGGAGGCCTGTATCTAGTGGAGTCCCTCAACTATTGGTACTGGGACCAGTCCTCTTCAATCTGTTCATTAATGACTTGGATGAGGGATTAGGGTGCACTGTCAGCAAGTTTGCTGATGACACAAAGCTGGGTGGTGTTGCTGACACCCAGCAGACTGTGCTGCCATTCAGAAAGACTTGGACAGGCTGGAGAGCTGGGCAGAGAGAAATGGAATGAGGTACAACAAGGATAAGTGTAGAGTCTTGCAAGAACAACCCAGGTACCAGTACAGGTTGGGAACTGATCTATTGGAGAAGAGTGTAGGAGAAAGGGGCCTGGGGGTCCTAGTGAACAGCAGGATGACTATGAGCCGGCAATGTGCTCTTGTGGCCAAGAGGGCCAACAACATCCTGGGGGGGGGATCAGAAGGGGGTGGATAGCAGATCGAGAGAGGTTCTTCTCCTCCTCTGCTCTGCACTAGTATCTGGAGTATTGTGTCCAGTTCTGGGCCTCTCAGTTCTAGAAGAACACAGAACTGCTGGAGGGTGTCCAGCATAGAGCAATGAAGATGATGAAGGAAGTAAAGCACCTCCCTTATGAGGAAAGGCTGAGGGAGTTGGGTCTCTGGAACTTGGAGAAGAGGAGGCTGAGGGGTGACCTCATTAATATCTATAAATATGTGAGGGGTGGGTGTCAGGAGGATGGAGCCAGGCTCTTCTCAAGGCCATCTGGTGATAGGACAAGGGGCAATGGGTGCAAGCTGGAACATAGGAGGTTCCATATAAATATAAGATGGAGCTTCTTCCCAGTGAGGGCAACGGAGCATTGGAACAGGCTGCCCAGGGAGCTGTGGAGTTTCCTTCTCTGGAGACATTCAGGACCTGCCCGGATGTGTTCCTGTGCAACTTGTTCTAGGTGATCCTGCTGTGTCAGGGAGATTGGACTAGATGATCTTTTGAGGTCACTTCTGATCCCTAATGATGCCATGATTCTATAATATTGCTGTCATCATCATTAACATAATATTTTAATAATTTCACCAAAAAAATTATTTCACAAAAATCATGTGAGACCTCTATGGCATATCTCACCTATCCCACTTCTCAGCAGGGTTCAGGAGCCCAAGAAGCCTGTACTGCTGTGTACTATTCTGCTTCTACTAGCTCCAGATAAGCTCATTCCCAACTAGATTGTTTGCCTTGGAATCACATAATTGCATCCTCACAGGAACAAAGGCAATTCAGCAAAAAAAGTAGCATGGACTCCAGAGCATTTGCTAGTACTAGTGTATGTCCTATGTGAATCTTATAACACAAGTACAACATACCAGTGTCCACACAATGGAATATTCAACAGTTTGCACCACACATACATGAACAAAGATTTGTCAATCTGTAAATAAAGACCCTTATCACACAACATTGAATAGGATTCCTGTATCCTGGAGAGAACCTCACTATGTATCGACTTCAGGAAGTAAGTCTTTCCTCGCATTTAGAGAGATTTGATCATGGCTGTACAAAGTTCATAGCTACACAATTATTTTCTATTAACCATAAAAGTTTGATATAATTCTATTGACCATAAAAAAGTGGACCCATTTCTACATGCATGTATATGTATCAGCCCCATGTATATTTACTTAACCTGTTCCCTACTTGTTTTAGTGATATAAAACCTTTTTCCACAAAGCAAGCATCTTGAAATATCTGACTATAAAACAATTACACCTTCCATTTGATTTTGAAAAATGTAAATACATCATTGTAGTACCTAGTGACATGCCACATACCTGGTCACAGTTTCTTAATAATCTTCTCCAAGCATTTCTGAGTCACAACAAACAATACATCCTTAAGAAACTCTTTGCTCACTGGGATCAGGTTGCTTCTAAAAGCAACACGTAATGAAACAAATGTATTTTTATAGCCCCACCAATAACCTTATCAAAAAACAGATTTACAGTAGATTTTAAGCATTATGTTCTAATTTCATCACTAGAAAAGCATTTCTGTTTTCAAAGCCCTTTAAAATAATTATCTGACTTCTGGACATTGATAAAACAGCTATGTTGCTGTTCCACATAAAGTGAAACAGACCTAAAACCACCCAGTGTTATAATGAGGGTCATATCGAGTGCTTGCTGAAAGCATCCTAACTGCTGTTTTTCTCTATCTAGGTAGCTAGCATTAAATTCTTTGGTTTTTTTCCCCAATAGTGAAAAATTTTTACATTGCATACATTAGAGCTATTTTTAGTGATTGTTAGATTTCAGAACTTCATTTCTTTGTATTTATTGCTCTTCTTGCATAAAATTTCACAATTAAAACAAATGTGTCCCCACAGAATTCTGAAAAAGACGCTGACTTAATAAAGTGCTTAAGTGAACCAGATGCAAGCCAATCCCTTCTGAATACAGAGTCTGTAATTAGCAAAAATGCTCCATTTTGCTGTTCACAGTGAGGCTGAGGCTCAATAAAAATTAATCACTGATGCAGGCAAGCATTCCCATAGGGCTCACTTATATTAATACATTACCACTCACCAGTTGCTTTATGTTGAAGAAACTAGGACACAGCTTGAAATTGGCTGGCTGCCTGTTTGATAAAACGGAAAGCTATTGGTGATAAGTATTTCCTCGTTTTCATATCCCTAGTGTCACAACCAGGCTAAATAACTACTCAGATGTGGCCAACAGTTACATGCTCAAATTGGTGCCAAACAGGTACAACTCAGGTTCTGACTGGTCACTTCATAGGTTCTTCATAGAGTCACAATTACACCTTGGATCACCCCAAAACAATGACCCCTAGCACTGGTATTCCAAAAACCTCTAAGGATGAGGCCTGCAGTTTTGTAAAACTGTATCTGAAATTTAGTTCTTAGCTTGATTAGGATACAGTCAGCAGTCCACACTCCAGAGATTACTTTTTTTAAGCAAAAATGCAGAATATTAAAAGGTGGCTCCATTACTAGTCTGTAGAAGAAAATTTATAGAAATTTGACTATATAGAATAAAATAGTTTGAAACTATGATTCTTTTAACTTCAGTGGGATAGAATTTCAAGCTACAGATGAGTAGCACAAATGTATCAATCCTACAATATTTCAGCTTCTTAAAATTCTTGGAAATGGAGGCACCAGCATCTCTCCTGTGTCATTATAATAAATACTATATTGACTTTTCTACTGAGCTAATTAGAAAACTTAAATATTCAATATGAAACTAATGAAATGTTTAGCTTATAAAATATTAAGCCACTGTTCAATAAAAGAGTATTTCTAAAGCCTGTACTACAATGTCATCAGGTGACAGGGCTATAAAAAGCACCTCCAGTCTCATCAGCAAAATAACACTGCCTTCAAAAAGCATGTGCCAAAAAGAAAGGGTTGATGTTCTGAAGTTCCAGTTCTTATTCCAAAATCCTTCACTGTGTCAACCTTTCATCATTTATCTTAGACTGTCCTTAAGAGGTCATCATGACATTCACTTCTGCAATAGAACATGGCCCTTCATCAGTGAAGCTTGAGGATCATTCAAAGGAAGATAAGGCACACTGCCACAGGATGGCTTTAATTTTGAGAACTTCCCAAATTCTGGTCTAGTTTATACTCGCCTTTCTCAGGAGGAAGCAAATGCGCTCAATATTTCTTAGCCGCTCTCTCTGCCAAGAAATGGGAAAAAGATAGTACATGAGCTGTTGTTACGAATTAAAGACAATATATTACAATTACAATGGATCAAGATAATACTTAAAGCCTGTAGGGAAGCAAAACTTCTCAATCAGAATCCACAGAACTCACTTCTTATCCACATCTTGCAAGCCAAATTATTTAACCATTTCAAAGTCTATACAGGTTATTTTTATTCTTACTGAGTGTAACAACATAAACTGGAGATTCAAGTCTTGTTAGCCTTGGGCCAGAGGCTGCAATTTCCTTTTACATCAGCACATGTGGCTCTGTGCAATGATGCCTATCTATACCAGAGACCTGGTCGTACTTTTTTTTAGGTACATAACCTGCGGCTTCAAGATAATTCTGAACAGGAAAATCAACATGAAGCTGGTATGGCAGCCCTTCCTCTATCACCAAAAGGGTACCTGAGCAACATGAGCTGCTGGGTTTTAACCCATTAGTGAATAATGTCTGAAATGTCCTAGAAATAATGCTTTAAATGGCAGATGTGTTCACAAGTACTGAAAGTCACTTAATTCAGTACTGTGATTTAAAAGATACTCAAAGCAAAACTCACAGAAAGAAAAGTCAAAGGCAGGTTTTCTTTCAAACAGTTCAAGGTGAGAAATTCAGTAGTAAAAATCACGTTTCATTCTGCATAACCCTATCAATGGAGCTACTACAAAAGATGTTGCTCTTGGTTACAGTGTGGAAGGCAGAGTGGTTTTGTTGAGTTCAGAAGACTTACCTGGTAATATTTTCATTCAGACATGGGAAACATGTTAGTGAACAGTAAACAACTCCTCTTATTTGAAGATTCATGTAAAGATTACATTTACAATTATCAGTATCACATATCCCCTGCTGAATTGTGAAACAAGATTAAATGGCAACATGATAGCTGCTGAATCTGGTTATCATTTGAATGGAATTCAATAATTTGATACTCTGCACAGAGATCAAATTTAGCACCTGCCATAATCATTGTAATTTCCAGTGAGATGGTGGAAAGTTCTGCTCTCAGGTCTGGTGGTAGAAAACTGCAGTCGGCTACATCACCCCAGATTACATCTTAAATTAACAGAGGAATTTTCATGAAATCTGGGTTGCATCTCGTTTCATTAGTTAAAACTGAGTGACGTTCCCAGGGTGATATTCAACTCTTTTGCACAGCAGATGCAGCAGTGTGTTATTTACTTCAACACAGGAGAATTTAGAGCCCTGCCATGAGACAGAGAGGTCTAACAATGCACCTCTTATAAAATCCCATCAAGTTTTTGACTCATTGATATGGACTGCATGGGAGAAGGTGATCATCTCATGCATGAAAGCAGATTACTTCAGAAAGGAAATTATTTTTAAATTATTTCAAAAATTATGCCACACAAGGAAGGGATAAGAAGAAAGCATTAGCATCACATTATATATCCTTTAGTTTTTGAAGGTCCAAATTATTTTCCTACCTCCTGTAGCCAACAGGAAAGCTAGCAGCATAGAAGTTGCCACCTGGCTTCCTAAAACTGGCCCAATAAAGCAATTTTCCAAACTACTTCTGAATTCACAACAGACTCTACATTAATTTCCACTGACAGCTCAGTACATCTCCCTTTCTTAATCAGTCACTGGTTATACTCACTGCGTGGGCTGGGTTGCATTGATCTATAGGGCTTTTGAAGTCTGTCCGAAGTTCATCAAAGGCAATTATCTGAAAAACAATTTTTTCAAATATTGTAATGAATGCTCATTCAAACACTTTTTCCATTAAATGCGTTGCCTCCCTTAAGATAGAAAATAAGGGAAACTAACATCCCCGACATAGCCCTTTCAGAACAAATTCATTCAAGATGGGATACTCCTATATATGACACCAGAATCCATGAATCTGTCACCTTGTAAAATCATACCTGTAAGTCTTCTCAGCATGGCTGCTTTCTAGATATCTCCCCTCATATAAGCTAGGATTCTTCTCTTAAACTTCCACCACACATAAAACTACTTCACAAACACTTCTCCAGGCTTCATGGAAAAACTCACTGGCTGCCTAAAACCCAGGAGATGCCTGAGATAATGCTATTTCAGGTTTAATGCACACACAACAGACTCTCTTTAAGTTGTTACAGCTACTTCAGATGTTATGAATTAGAATCAGTTTAATTATTAAGCCCCTATTAAATAAAAAGCAGACTCCACAAATGGAGCAAAACATGCCCTTTCTAAATTCTGTCAGGAATTAAGGAACCTTACTTCACACCACATGAGAGGAGAGATGTCTTTGCTCATGTCCTTTAGTTGATACACAGAAAATTACTGCCGGCTTTTAAAGCGGCAGATAAAAGCTTTTAAAGCACAACAGATAAAAGTGCCTGTGTAATAATATATAATAATGTTTGATCATGATCTATTGAAAAGAAAACAGCTCTCTGAATATTTCATTAAAAGATCTCATAGCATGTTACTTATTTTATCTTTGCTTGTATTCTAGTAGTACCTTTTCTTCTGCTTCTTCATAAAGGAATGAAAGCTGTCTCTGACAGGAACCACGTAAGCAGATGTTAAAATAAAGATTCGTTTTTAGACAGTTTACAACCCTCAAAGTACTTGTTCTCAATAAATATGCAATGGAAGTACAAGGTAGCAGTCAGGCAATTAGTATATGAGTGCAGCAACCATTGTATGACACATTACAGCATGCCTGCTGCCTAGCTGTTCAAAAAATAACTAATGGTGTGTCGACACAGCCCTGCTGTATAGGTGAAACAAACACATTTTACAGATAGCAAACGCAGGAGCAGAAATGCTGAAAATGGCCTAACCATTATTCTGGTGAGAGGCTAGAGAATAAAACCTAGAACTACAATCCACAAATCTAAGCACTAACTCCACATCCCACTCCAAAGCTTCATTCATCACACTGAAGCACATTTAAATTAAAAGTGTGGCGTTTTACAAGAGCACTCTACAGAATTCAATTTATTCAACTATGACAAGTCAAAGTGCCAGAATAAACCACAAAGGGAGCTATAAAATGTGATTATAAATGAATCATTTCTCCCCCTGGATGCTGTATCTCTACAAGTTAGGAATTAGATCTGCGATGGATGTTTAGAGTAAGGTAAAAGAGCAAATAAAAAAGTGTGAGAAGGTTCCAGTATAACTGTGAAAAAAAAAGGCTCAAAGGCTCCTCTATGTTCAATACCCCTTGAACTGGTATTTCACAGGTTCATGGGTTGGAAGGTACCTCAGGGATCATCTAGTCCAATCTCTTAAAGTAGCACACAGTTAAATGAACTGGGCCAGAACCTATGAAGCTGAGCCTTAAAATTGTCTAAAGTTCAGCAATATTCAGGGGAGGTTTAGACTTGACATTAGGAAAGGTTTTTTGCTGAAAGAGTGATCCAATTTTGGAACAGGCTGCCCACGGAGGTGGTCAAGTCACTGCCTCTGGAGGTGTTCAAGGTTAGTCTGGATGAAGTGCTAAGTAGCATGATCTAGTGTTAGGTTTACTTGGATTTAGGTTGGACTGGATGATCTTTAAGGTCTTTTCCAGCATCATTACTGTGATACTGTAATATATTCATATACTCATGCTAGGCCAGTGGTTAAGGAGGCAATAAATCAGAGGTGCACACTTCTATTTCTAATTGGGTACCAACATCTGCAATGACTGAAAGTGGGAAGAATGACCCTGTAACAGGTAAGAGTGCTACCTCTGTTCATACCTGTGTCACAGATTTTCTTTGGGATTCTCTGCATCTCCCTAAATTCCCTCACTGCACTGGTACTTACGAGATGTAGCTTTAAGATAGAAAACTGATACAAGCCTTGAGTGACAACTGTTTTTAATAATGTACAGTGGTAACAGCTTTCCTTTCTGTTGCAGAGATGAGCTGAAATTTCCTTGGGAGGAAAACAAAAGAGCGAATGTGCTGTGCTCTTCCTTTTGGTAGTCAGTAACAGCAACCAAGGCTTTGTGATAATTATGAAATGATGACCTGTACAAGATCCAACTCATGCAATAGTGGTCTGAGAAAACAACATGAGAAACTAAAATACTGGCATACTGGCATTGTAAGAGGAACACACCCCCCCCCCACCAAG
>VZRI01007094.1:0-79525 GCA_013397515.1 Upupa epops | reverse complement strand
GGGAGAAGAACTTCCCTCTATCTGCTAACCACCCCCCTTCTGATCCCCCACTTCTGGCCACCAGAGCACATTGCTGGGTCAGTGTCACCCTGCTGGCCACTAGGACCCCCAGGTCCCTTTCACCTTCTCTGCTGTCCAACAGGTCAGTCCCCACCCTATCCTGGTCTGTGTGGTTATTCTTACCCAGATGTCAGACTCTACACTGACCCTTCTTGTACCTCATTAAATTTCTCTCTGCCCAGCTCTCTAGCCTTTCAATCTAATATGAGACTGACGTGGGCATCCTCAATGTCTAGTGACTGCTTAGGTAATAGGATGCTGACTCCATCACCCTAACCCTCTGTACACCTGTCCTGCTATAGTAAGAATCTCTCTTATTGCCACATTTGCACAGAGTAAGATCATTCTTCCAAGCAGATGGCCTAACATACAGACTGTGACTGATCTTGTGCAAAACTGCTTGTTTATTCCCTTGACTTGTATCTTGGGTATATCACTTCACAGGGCAGCATGAATACTTGTGCTGATTAATGGGCATGTGAGCCTGCTGGAGAAAAATACGACCATCCCTTTGGAGAGAGGTGTGAATCTATGCCCGTTACAAGTGGCTATGTAGCTGGCAAGAGGCTACAAGATCAGAATAACTTCTATGCCCCCATCCTTAGTATTTCACCTGTTCATCCTGAGTGACCTGAGAGGGCAGCTGCCATCCCACAATCTGCTGAAGCCAGTTCTCTTTATCATAAGCCATTCCTTTTGCTATCCAAATGTCAGTAAGGCTAGCCGAGAGAATCCTCAGTAATACTGCCTTCCTTAAGCTTCTATCACCCCAGATCCTGCTCTGAACACTATGTTATTCAAAGAGTTAGTAAACTGAACCCATACTTCAGTTTAAAAGAACTCGAGAAAATCCAAAGTGAAATTCAATGTGCAAAACATTCAATCAAAACTCAATTGCAATCTCAATTGTGGAGCAATTCCAAGCAAATGCAAGCCTGTCTCATAACAAGAACGCAGAGTGATGCAGGCTCAACAATTTATTTTTCATCTTAGAGGATAAATGAAAATTGTTCTCAGTTCCAGGCATGTTCTATTACAAGCATAATTAAATCATTGATTCTGATCAAAATTAGAACCACAAATAGGCCTTTGACTTCAATGTAGTCGGTTATTCACTGTTAAATGTTATCCTTTTCTTTTTTGTTATTGCTGCTTGGGTACGGCGCTCTCTCTCCCACAGCCTTACAATAAAAGCAGCACAACCTGAAGTGGGAAGTACTAGAGAAATGTGAGATCCTCTGCTGCTACTTTGGTGCTGTGGGACTCAAGTGTGTTTCCTCTATCGCTGGTCTATACAAACCCTGGCTTCTTTTTGAGAGAAAGGTGGAATGAGACCTGGATGAACAGCAGGCATCCAAGGAGCTCTAAAGGAGTGTCTGTTTGCAGGTGCAGAGGTGGAGCTGGAGGGTGCTGCAGCAGACATTCTTTCACTAGGCATGCACCTGCGTGAAACAGATGTCTGTGTGAGCTAATCTCTGGACCTGTAAAATCTCAGACTGTGAGAAAGTGAGTGAGTGAGTGAGTGAGTGAGTGAGTGAGTGAGTGAGTGAGTGACTGACTGAGTGACTGACTGACTGACTGACTGACTGACTGACTATCTNAATCAGTCAGGGTTGGAAGGGACCATAGGATCACCCAGTTCCAACCGCTCTGCCATGGGCAGGGACACCCCGCCGTAGAGCAGGCTGGCCAGAGCCCGGCCTTAAACACTTCCCTGGGCAACCCATTGCAGGCTCTCCCCTCTCTCACAGTGAAGAACTTCCTCCTCACATCAAGTCTCAATCTCCCCATCTCCAGCTTTGCTCCATTCCCCCTAGTCCTGTCACTACCCAGGATCCAATAAAGCCCCTCCCCATCTTTTTTTGTAGCCCCCTTCAGATACTGGAGGCCACAATCAGGTCACCTCAGAGCCTCCTCTTGTCTAGACTGAACAGCCTCAACTCTCTCAGTCTGGCCTCATAGGAGAGGTGCTCCAACCCTCTGATCATCCTCGTGGCCCTCTCCTGGACTCGCTCCAGCATGTACACATTCTTCTTGTAATAAGGGCTCCAGAACTGGATGCAGTTCTCCAGGTGGGGTCTCACCAGAGTGGAGGGTGAAAATTACCTCCCTTAACCTGCTGGCTTGCACCTAAATCTCTTTCCCTGAAACACTTGGTGCAAAATCAGAGACTTGAAGATATTCCATTCAGTAGTTTCGCAATTAAGGGAAATTATTAATTAAGAGAGACCTTACAGAATTTGGTAGATACCAGTGAAGGAACTTCATTCACCTCTTCGTTTAAATTCCCTTTATCACAGCCATAATCATTTTCAGATATTTTTCAGCATCAAGCATACTGTGGTTCTCAAAATCTCCCTTTGGTCATATTAAGAGTGATTCCCTACTTAATGTGAGTCCTCAGCTAGGTGAATTCAACTGAACAACTGTGACTTTCTCGTTTTACTTATGAAAGCATCGACATATCATGGTATTGACACCAAAGCATAGAAAAGAAATTTTAAAAAATATAGACAAATATTTGTTTTAATTATTAATAGACTTGCTTGGCCAAGATGTCTGCTCCTTGTGATCTGCTTTCCACGTGCTTTTGAATAACCAGAGTTTACTGGAACAAATGCTCATAGAAAATGAAGTTCAAAGCCATTTGCAGAGGCTAGACTTTTAACTCGAACAAAACCGTTCACAACAGCAATGCCTTCTCACTTACTGTGTGACAGATCACAGTAAGCTGCACAAAGGAACCCTACAAAACATGACAATCCCTGACTGACAGTGAAATCACAAATCCCGAAGACGAAATACGTGTAAAAGAATTCGGATTCAAATACATTATGATTTGTCTGATAGAATACAAAAAAGAATAGACTGACAGTCACTGAGGTGTGGAATTCAGAAAAGAGAACTAGAATTAGTCGATAAATTCTGTTAACAAAATTTCAAAGGAAAACTGTGTTTTTAACTTGTTTTTGAATATGCCTTGGAATGTTTTATTTTTGCCCATTTCACTGAGAGCTGTGAATGCTCTAAGTTGAATTTTCAGCTCTAAGATTCCATTTTTCCCTTGTTAGCTTATATTTGCCTGACAAGAATGCTCTCTTTTTAATTTTGAACACAAATTTTTAGTAGTTAATATTAAACAAAGGTTAATATTTTCCTCAGGGGAAAATCAAGCAAACACTCTCCAAAGAACCCCCCTAAATAATAATCCTAATTAAATATAATGAGGAGAGTGCCCTTTTAAACTGTTATCTCACTTTCGTTCTTATTATTTTTATAAGTAGACCAAGCTTCTCTTCATGCCAAGCTTGTCATTTGAGTGGAGGAACTGATGGGTATTGATTAAGTTCATAAATATAGGTTTGGAGTGAGGAAATAATATGCTTTTTAATTCAGTACAATCCAAAACTGTGATATATTTTTAACTCCTTTATTTTTCAGAGTGAACTGTTTGCTCTGCAGAGAGGATCTTCTCATCTGATGGTAGGACAAGGGGCAATGGGTGCAAGCTGGAACAGAGGAGGATCCCTATAAATTTCAGAAGAAACTTCTTCACATTGAGGGTAACAGGCTGCCCAGGGGGTTTGTGGAGTCTCCTTCTCTGAAGATGTTCCAGACCCACTGGGATGTGTTCCTGCTGTGGCAAGGGGACAGTACTAAACGATCCTTTGAGTTCCCTCCTGATCCCTAGTGATTCTATGATTCTATACAGTGTGATAAATAACTATAGATATCTTGAAGTGTTTGTATCTCTTGGCTTCCAGATGGATCAACATAGCACAGGTCTTCCATTATTGCTGTGCTATATCTGCCAACACTGTGCTGATGTTTCTCTTACCCTATGCAGTGTGACGTGGTAATAGATGCTCACAGTTTAGCACCTGCTTTGAGTCCTATATGTCCATCAATATAACCAGAACTCAGACATCCTCCTTAAGTGCAAACTGGAACAGAGGAGGTTTCACCTAAATATCAACAGGAACTTCTTCCCAGTGAGGGTAACAAAGCACTGGAACAGGCTGCCCAGAGGGAATGTGGAGTCTCCTTTTCTGGAGACATTCAAGCCCTGCTTAGATGTGTTCCTGTGTGACTTAGTCTAGGTGATCCTGCTGTGGCAGGGGGATTGGACTGGATGATCTTTTGAGGTCCCTTCCTATCCCTAATGATTCTACGATTCTATGAAAAGAATAATAAACACATCAGTAAAATAGTGCAATTCCCTATTTTAATGTTACTGTTTTAAAGACTTTTTTCAAGACCTCTTATGCTTTAAATTCTCCAAATAGTTCTTATGTGCCATTTGCTTCTTTTCCTTTTCTGTCAGCTCCAGCCCACCGCAGGAAAGGTTTCACAGATCCATATACACAGAAGTCATACACATGGTAATGCTGGAAACAGATTTGAAATTACGATGGTTGATCTCCAGAAGTGCCTCTGTTTAAGAATAGTTGAAAACTCAGTCTGATGAAGTGGCAACGTGACTGACTTGTATGTAAAGAGGAGCTGGCCTAGCTAACTAAATGTCTGCAGAAAAGAAGTATCTGTAATTCAGGCTCTGTCTTTGTCTCTGTTAGTTTATATATTTTTATCATCAAACGTATTTACGTAGCCACATTTTTCTAGGTAGGTGGAAAATCCTACTTTATTCCAGTAAAAATTATGAAGACCAAGTAGTGTACAGATACCCTGTTCATCCAGTAGCATTGTAAACAAGAAGTCTGATCACTTTTGAACTCAGCTGACTTGATGAGAGAGGTATTGAAATGCAGGAGGATTAATTCATTGCTGTCTCCTCTCAGTTATCTTAAAACAGAAGTTCTGGTTTTAGTTGTGGGAGGGTTTTGGTTGCTTTTTTATGTAAAAAATAGTAGTATTTAGCAACCGACATAGGATTTATTAGGAGTTCTGAAGTTTAATATGTTTATTGCTCTTTTCTATTGTTGAGAACCTGCAGGCAATATGTAATTGGAACACTCATTTTGATCTTTTAGGACTTTTTCTCTATCTCAGAATCGAATTACCTGTTTATTTGCTATTGATATGTTTTTCTTTGAATTCAAGGCTTTGGCTTTTTCTTTGTTTACTGTTACCTCCTGAAGAATCCATAAATTACATCAACAGCCATTCTCCTACAACTCAGACCGTGAGCATCTGCAACAGGGCACACTCATAGAGTAGAAAACTACATCTTCACAAAGTGGTGTTCTAGGAGTAGCAATTAGCTCTGCATGATTACCTTTTAACCTGTTAAATGGTTGGTTCAGATCTCCTGCTGTCAGTAAACAACTAAGGGCTGATTAAAAGTCTTGTTACCAATCCAAACCCCTTTGATGTATGCATGTGCTAGCTTTGACCTCTTTTTTTTTCAATTCTGTGTGTGTTTCTGGAGTAGGTTACCAATTTCAGTAGTGGAAAGAGTAATTCAGTATGCCTGGCATACAATGGTATATCCCAGCTGAATAGGAAAGTCTCGGGGGTGTTACTTCATAAACCCTTTTCCAACATCCACAATACACTCGTTTTCACTGTATCTCATTGTGAATCCTTCAATATATTTTTACCTTTCTCTTTAAGCAATACTAGTGTTTATAACTGCCTAACTGTTGTTATCACAAGCAGAAACAGCCACAAAGCATCCATAGTCCCACAACAAGAATAAGGTTTTCCATGTTGATTAATAAGTACTTCAGCTCTATTCTTAAAAGAGTTGCGTTGCAAAGCAGATACTAATCCTGTTCTATTCCACGTTGTCTCTTATGAAGTAAATGGAAATCATCAGTTAAGTTCACACTGCCCACCAAAGAGCTTATAGCTTGTAAAGTCTCCTGTTAATAACAGCATTGGCTGTCCTTTGATCCAGTAACCTACATGGAAATATTTTCTGCTTTAGTACTTATTTTCAATACTTGTTGGTCTGATAGCATCCTTCAGGTTACTGACAACGTAAAGTAATGTTGCTGACTATTGAATCAAGAAGTAAATAACAGAAATTAATAGCAATTTATTAACAATCTCCAGAGCAGCTTGAATGAGGAAAGCAAGAGTTCCATTTCTTAAGTCCTTCTTAGCTATACATAAATCTTAAACTCAGTTTATATGTACTAAACTGTATTGATTTGACGTGAAAGACACTTATTCTGGCACATCTTCATCTAAGAAGCATTACAACCATGATCACATCTTTTTATTTAGAGTCCTGCTTCCTTTCATGTAATGCCTTGAAGTAACAAGGACTTGAGAATTTATTTGCTGACTGGGACAGTGTGAAAACACCCTACGACAACCTGTCTGTGATCATGGAAGTGATCAGGCAGGGGAGAGGTGAACTTTCTTGTATGCAACACGATGGCACTCAGACCTTGTTAGATCACAGCCATGAGTGGCGTCTCTATTTCCAGTGGAATGCCGGTTGATGCCTCCTCATACCACCATAACAGCAGTCTTGTCTCTCACTCTCTGTGTTATCCAAGGAAGCTTTAATAATCTTAAAATGGGATTCTTATATACTGAACAATGAAGGCAGAAACCAGAATGCTAACAAAAAAACCCAACAAATTAATAAAAGGCAGTTCAAGAACTAGGATAAAGTACCCTTGTGAGTGATTGTCCTTCTTCTAGCACAGTGATAATCTTCACAACCAGAGTAATGCTTATCTGTGCTGGAGACAAAGTTCCTCAGGGTTAATCTCAGTGTGGTAAAAATCTCATAGGAACTGAGAATCTTTACGGCTCTGAATACACAGCACATTTCTCTGACCTTGCTTTGTTTAACATAAACACACAGCAGTATTGGAAGGGAAAAAAAAGGTAAAAGGGAAAAAAGGCCCAAAGGAAACGAACAAATAACTTGCAAACCATGAAGGAGAGAAAATGAAAGAATAAACAGAATTTGATAGTTGTCAGCTGTTAAACATTGGTCAAGATGCTTGGATATGATGACAAGTATGGTATTAGAATCCATTTCCAATTGAATAGTTAATCCATTCCCTGAGTGTTAGGCACAGCAATATGTTCCTCTTCATCACTCACTAATATTGAGATGATTTGTGGCAGATCTGCAACTCAGAAACCCAGAATGTCCCTCCTGTCGCAAAACTTGATAGTCAAAGATAGTTTCACATAGAAAATACTCCTGGGTGCTTACATTCAAACAATTTAGCAGTAAAGTTCTGTTTAGAGCAAACACAGCTTTTCTGAAGTTGTTTTGCATCTCTTTCACTGTCTGTCTCTTCATTTCTCACACTGAGTAATCTAGAACTTTCTCCATGTTTCCATAAGAAATCTAAATCATAGAACCATTAGGGATTGGAAGGGATCTTGAAAGATCATCTAGTCCAATTTCTCTGCCACAGCAGGATCACCCAGACCAAGTTGCACAGCAACATAATACACTTCAAGTTGCGGATTAATAGCCATCATACCTAATTGGATGTATGGCTTCCAGTGACTTAAATTCTGCCTTCATCTATTACAGATTCCTATAGATAACCTTTATAATGTGGTCCTATCACCAGATGACCTTGAGAAGAGTCTGACTCTATCCTCCTGAGACCCATTCCTCACATATTTATAGACATTCATTAGGTCTCCGCTCAGCCTCCTCTTCTCCAAGCTCAAGAGACCCGGCTCCCTCAGCCTTTCCTCATAAGGGAGCTGTTCTACTTCCTTCATCATGTTTGTTGCTCTATGCTGGACACCCTCCAGCAGCTCTGTGTCCTTGAACTGAGGAGCCCAGAACTGGACACAATACTCCAGATGCAGCCTCACTAGTGCAGAGTAGAGAGGGACAAGAACCTCTGTGGATCTGCTAACCACCACTCCCCTTCTGATCCACCCCCAGGATGCTGTTGGCCCTCTCGGCCACAAGAGCACATTGCTGGCTCAGAGTCATCCTGCTGCCCACTAGGACCCTCAGGCATCCTTGTTTATTGCGAGTATTAACCTTTGAAGCTGACCTTTGTGTAAGTTTTTCCCACTGAGTAGGATTTATCTTTGTTTAAAACCAACATAAATTTAGAAGTAAACAGTACTCAAGAGTGTTTTGGAACTCTGAGTTAACAGAAAACAGAAGCATCGTCAGCTCTTCTGTGCTTACCACATCTAAAGTGTTTTGGTGGGACAGTGTGCTGAAAAAAGTATTTCATCAATACACAGCTTTAATTAGAAAAGTCAGGGAGACATATAATCAGCCTAAGAAGAAACAGTAGAGATTTTAAGAAAAACTTATATTTATAGAAAAAAAGAATATGAATCCTAAAAAATCCTTAGGAATACTCTAAGGGTTTGAATTAGAGGAAAGAAGAAGGACCTTATTCCCAAATGAAACCAAACCCCCAAGTGCACATATTGCTGTGAAAGCAGGTTGGGATTTCCTAGACGGTTTGGTAAACGCTACAAGTATTCATTTCTTGATATAAATGTGAACTGGAAATATATGTGGTGGTCTCACCAAAGAGTTTATTCTTTTTCTCCCATAATCAAAATGAAACAAAACAAACTTACTCTATCACAACTTCTTGATCCTGACAGGTATTGTGTTCTTTATGGTTTCCAAAGCTACTCTGGTCCCTCTGCTGGCAAACTGATCAATTTATTGTCATTGCCTAATCCATATATGATTTCACCTAAAGGAAAAAGAAGAAAGTGCTAAAGGAGAGGAGGGGAAGAGGTAAATTTTTGCCTTTCTAAGTGAAAGGAGTTAGAAGGAAACAGGAAGAAAAAAGACTTAAAGAAGGGATTGGACTAGATGATCTTTTGAGGTCCCTTCCGATCCCTAATGATTCTATGAAAGGAATTAAGAGCGATAGAAGAAAGAAGGGCAGACACAGACCAGCATTTTTGAGATAAATAACTCATGATTTTCTTTTAATTTGTAAACCTCTGCATTGTGCAACCCAAGGCATTCTGTCACCTAAAGCTGTGTGTGTGCAACTGAGCTACGAACTGCCATGACTGTACAATAATTTTTGCATTCAGTTGAAAGGTGGATTCTCCATTCCTTCCATTGCAGCTGAGTTTCAGCCTGTTTGTGTCCTAAGTGATAATTGACAGCTAAAACGTATTATTGAAACTGCATTTCATTTCTGTGTATGCTTTGGAGTGGGAAATTCATCTAGACTGTTATCAGGTCATGTATTGATGCTTTCATTATTTTGCTATTCGCTATGCGTTGCAGTTTAACCCCAGCTGGCAATTAAGCATCACACAGCTGCTTGCTCACTCTCCTTCCCAGTGGGAAGCAGGAGAGAATCAGAAATGGGAGGAAAATCATGGACTGAAATAAAGACAGTTTAACACACACACACAAAAAAGCTGTGCACTTAAGCAAAGCAAAACAAGGAATTAATTCACTGCATCCTGTCAGCAGGCAGGTGTTTAGCCAGCTCCAGAAAAGCAAGGCTCTGTCATTCATAATACTTGGGAAGTCCCTAACTTTGAATGCTCCTCTGCCTCCTTCTTCTTCTCACAGCTTGAAATGCAGTGCAAGATGTCGCACACTATGGGATATCCCTTTGCTCATTTGGTTTCAGTTGTTACAGCTGTCTTCTTGTGCAGCCCCAACCTACTCTCTGGTGGGGTGGGGTGAGAAACAGAGGAGTTCTAGATTTTGTGTGAGGACTGCTATGTAAAAATCAAAACATTCCTGTATTGTCAAGACTGTTTCTATCACTAATCCAAAACACAGCCGCATATTAACTACTGCAAAGAAAGTGATCTCTATCTCATCCAAGACCAGCACACTGTGTAACTTGATTGATTACTGATGATATGAATGTGACAGTATACTCACACTACATTTCTTAATATGGTTAACCTGACAGTAAGAATCAACTGCTGTTGTTGACTCTAGCTCTAAAAACAGAACTTCACCATCGTTTCCAAAAGTGACCTCTGTATTATAGAGATCTGTGCGTGTTTAGCCAGAACAATAGGTTTGTTTATTTATTATGCTCTTTCTGAACATCAAAACCTTTTGATTTCTTAGGTTGAATACTCAGAATACTGCAGTGCTTCTGTAATCCACTGCCCAAGTCTCAGTAGGTATTTGATAAGTTCAAATTACCATTACTCTTCCTAGCTTCATGTTCACAAATTACAAGTGGTATGACCCAGTTCTTACAAATGTGGCACTTGAGATTTACACCCTTCTACAGAGCCATCTTTGTACAAAAGGACATCAGATCCAAGTCAGATGACGTTTCTGCCAAGATTCTTTAACCACTGGTGATAATTTGGGGTTAGATATTACTTTTGCTTGTCTATTGTATTTTACATATTGCTATTCTCTTTTCCATTTCTATTACTATTATTTAGAAGGATGAGGTCAGAGCAATCACAAGTTAAAATGCTGCTTGACTCATCCTCTGAAGTAATGTCATTAGGGACCAAAATGCCTGCTTTAACACAGAAGATGTTGTTGCCTCCTGACACTGAGCCACGGTACACCTGCCAGTCTCTCCATCATCATTTTTCCCAGATTCTGTTTTTAAAACTAAGCTGAAGCATCTAATTAAGTTTAAAATAGAATGGCCCTGGGAAGAATTCTTCTGCATGCTGCAGTAGAAATAGCAGCTCGTCTTAACTGGAGGCTAAGACTTGCAGTACCGTGTTCTTTCATGAAAACACAAGAGATTTAAGAAAACAAAAGTGTGTCTTTTGCAAAGACACCCAGCACAAAGCAGACACGGTACTAAAGAAGAGAAGCCAAACCACACAGAGGAGAAATTAACTTGGGGGAAGAATGAGTGCCAGATGAAATGCAAATGGACAGCTGAGCAGTATTTGCACTGACGTGGAGTTCCCAGGCCTGGTTTGGCACCAACATGGTTAAATAGAATTCAGCAACATGTTCTGAAAAAATCAGCTTGGCTTAATGGCAAAATCTCCACTGTAGTTATTACAGTCGATGTAAAACCCTAGGCCCTTGTTTTGAGGAAGCCTTCTGCATCAGAAACTGTTAGGTGCCTGAGGGATAAGCTGGAATGAGGAACTGTGGTTGAATTTTTGTGCGTGTATGAACTAACAAACTCAGTTTGGGCTGCATCTAGAAGGCTTGGTTCTGACTGCCTGCAGTATCGGTTGAATAAATTAACCCCAGTCAGCAACCCACTGAGGGTCACATTTTGATTTTGAGGTGCAGATAAAAACAATAAGCAGTATGAAAACCACAGCAGCTGAAAAAGCCCATGCAATGCAAATACCTTTCCTTCAGCTCCTTCTTATACCCAGTGAAAGAAAACAGCAATTGTACTGTATATTGTTGTCTTTGTACTTTCTGAGCTATAACTAGCTAGACAAAGAAGGAGAAGTTGTCTAAAGACCCTTAGCATCTCCTGAATCAGCTGTAAGAACATAATCTGTTCATATACACCTCTGTGAAACCTGCATCACTTTTACAACAGGTTACAGCACCACTTATCTTCCTTATGATCTTTCATCAAATGTAATCCAGCTGACAATCTAGCCCCAAACTGTCACTGCTTCCAAATTTATGGTCATCATGCATAAAAATCAAAGATTGTTCTGTGAAATTTCATTTAAAATAAGGACTTTTACTAGAAAAAATATCACTTTTGAAGTAATTAATAAAAGAATACATTATGCTTTAGCAGATGACTATCCAGTTAGCAATCATGGAAATCATTAAAATATCATGAAAAATATACATCTCATGAAAATATTTCACTTCTAATTCTGAAGTTCTAGTATTTTATTTTCATAAAACAAAGAAATTAAAACAAAAAATCTAAGCACCCTTTAGAAACAGAATCCTTGAATCCCCATCCAAAAATTTCACCTGCTGGAATGGTGGTTTTGTTCAAATTACCAGGGTTATGTGTGCTGTATTTTTTATTTGTAATTTTTTATTTCATGGCCAGAGATATTAAACTAAATCAACAACATCTTTACTGAAATCCTTGATAGTTACAACAGATTCACTTTTTTTTACAATATTAAACCATAATTGTTTATTTTTTCTCTAATTTTAACCTGGTGTAGAGAAAATATATTTAGTAGAAAGAAGAAAAAGCATAATAAAATATTTACCATGTTATTTCACCAGTTTTTGCCTTAAATTTAAGATTTTGTATTAATATGATGATATATGTGGTTTTTTTGATAATTCCTTCACAAAAGAATTGTCTCTAAATTATTTCTATATATATGGAAACATTTTCTAGCAGTTACAGGATCAGAAAATCACAGAATCATTTTGGTTGAAAGAGCTCTTCAAGACCATCAAGTTCAACCCAGTACTGCCAGGTCACCACTAAATCATGTCCTGCAGAACCATAACCCTATGCTAACATTTGAAATTCCTTTCAGCCAAGAAATTTTTTCTAATAACCAATCCAACTGCACAACCCTAAGCCCTTTCCTTCAGTGCTTTCACTGGCTACTTGGAAGAATAGACCAATGGCCACCTCTGTACAACCTCCTTTCAGGTAGCTGCCGGTTGCAGAAGAACTGTTCAGTGGTACAGTCACAATCGTTTACTTTGGCTCCTTAGGTTCCTTTATTAAAAGCTAAAGTATCTTCTTTTTCTACCCCATAGCTATATTAATGATAAAGGAGCATTCAGAGAATAGAAAGTATCTACATTGGAGCAGATCTCAAGATATGATCTTGTTAAATCATAGTGGCTCAGGATGGTGACAACAGCAAAAAATAAAGCAAAACAAAAAGATGGAATTTGCAAGATAGAAGCAGACTATCAAGGTAAAATCTAGCTCATCAACAACTGCTCTATTTATTTGCTTCTCAGAGCTCTATTGTAAATGACAGAAGAAATACCAATTTAAATTATGTTTCCAAGATAAGAACAATAAAGAAACTTTACAGGATGATCCACCAACACCTGATAATATGCAACCATCAGTAGAATCCCTATTAAAAAGACACCTCTTCCACAGAGTGGGCACTGGATTAGAGATGAAACTGTCCAATATAATTTCATACTGCCTTTGGCATTCCTATCTCAGAAGGTTTAAAACTATGAAACCATTAGCCATATTTGTACCCATATAGAGAATATAATGTCTTATATAACTTCCCCAAATACTGTCTCCTTACAATTTTTTTCTCCATACTGACTAGAGATCTGTGATTAATTGTTTCTTCTGTGTTGGTGATTGACAGTGGTGACAGCAATGATTCCAGTGACAGTATTGCCTTCTTTCACTGTCCTTTCACTTCATTTTATTGTTGTGTTAGAAAAATGGGAAACAGGAGGAGGAGAGAATAACATCTATAATACAATAACACTTAGAGTAACATCATATTCTGATCTTAGAATAATAGCATGGTTTGTGTTGGAAGGGACCTTCAAAAGTCATCCAGTTGAATGCCCCTGCAATGAGCAGGGACATCTCCAACTAGAGCAGGTTTCTCAGAGCATTGTCCGAGCTGACTTTGAATGTTTCCAGGAATAGAGAGTCTATTACCACTCTGGGCAGCTTGTTTTTCTGCACATATTTTAATAAATGAATTCCTTATATCAAGTCTAAACCTATATTCATTTAGTCTACAACCATTATGTGTCATCCTGATGTAACAGGCCTTGCTAAATGGTTGTTCCCATCTTTTTTGTAATCCCATATATACTGAAAGGAAACAATAAGGTCATCTTGGAATGCTCTCTTCTCCAGGTTCACCCACACTGCTTACCTCAGTCCTGCTTCACAGGAGATGTGTTCCAGTCATCATTTTTGTGGCCTTCCTCTGGACCCACTCCAATTGTTCCATGTCTTTCCTGCACTGAGGACTTCAGAGATGGATGCAGTACCCCAGGGGATGTCTCACAGATGTGGACTAGATGGGTAGTACCACCTCACTTGACCTACTGGCCATACATCTTTCAATTCAGCCCAGTATATGACATGCTTTATTGCCTGAGAGTGCACATTGCTGGGTCAAGCTCAGCTTTGTATCTTCCAGTACCCCTGAGTCCTCTTCCACTGGGATGCTTTCATAATAAATTTTTTATCTTTATAATTCCACTTCTTAGAGTAAGTTATTGTGAGAGTCCCTTTCCTCTGTTTGTGCCTAGACTTAAAAGTAAAATCTAAGTATAATTTTAGTGAATATATTCCCTGAACACTATTAGTACCCATTGCTGTGTGTTTTGAAAGAAAACAACGTGGTAACCACTCCTGGGAACTGAAATTAACATGTTCTTTAACCAAATCATAGAATCATTAGGGATCAGGAGGGACCTCAAAAAATCATCCAGTCCAATCCCTCTGCCACAGCAGGATCACCCAGACCACCACATCCAGGTGGGTCTTCAATGCCTCCAGAGAAGGAGACCACAACCCCTCTGGGCAGTCTGTTCCAATGCTTCGTATATCTCTCTTGGAGAGGTTTCCAATAAATCCTTACAACTAGTAATACTTTGTTAGCACTGTCTCCTATAGGAAACACAAACAGATAAAGTAAAATGTTATTTAGCTTTTTTTCTTCTAAATTTTCTACTTCCCCTTTTAGTTTGTGCAGTTTTTCTAGAAATTAGTTCCTGTGTGGATCGCCTTCACATCAGTGTGCTATCACTGTTTATACCCCTGCAGCCATGCTCTTCATGATGATCTGGCTCAGATCAGCCAGGTGCTGCCCTAGTTAGTCTTACCCCGTGGGCACACCCTTATTTGTACAGTAGGCATGCAACCTACTTTAAAAATTCCAACATGCATAGACACCCTCATGTGGAGTTAGCCTTTTCCTTGCTGAAAGCAAGACTTTAAGGAAATAAACTCACATTTCTATTTGATATTAACAAGGGAGACTGCATTTGGCTTAGTGAGATCTAACTCTTAGATATGCAGTTTGCAATGGTTTTATTGTAGTGATTTTTATTTTATATTTTTATTTTATATATAATAAATATGTATAAATAAATAATANTTATTATTTAATATATTTATATATATATTCTTTTTATTTTATTGTATATTTTATTTTATATTTTTTATTCTGTGATTTTTATTTTATAAGCAAACATCTGCCTCATTGCAATATTCTTTACAGACTTTCCAAGAGACAACAACTCAGCTTTGCTTATTTGCACCACAGTTTGCTTTATTTATTAAACAACTAAACCCATGAGTTCTCTCACATTTACTCTTCTGATTCTCTCCCTCGTCAGACCAGGGCGGGGAGTGAGTGAGCAACTCTGTGGTGCTGAGTTGCCAGTTGAAGTTAAACTACATCCTGTGGGAATTTACAGCCCTTTAAGGGACATTTATAAGTAAACTATCTGATTAAGTGAAAAAACACGTATCCAACAGCTCTTTGAACCCTGTTATACTGGAGTTTCATTAGGAAAGGTAAGGACAGTAAAAGAAACCAAGAAACAACAAGCCTGTTCAACTTTCAGCCCAGATTGCAAAGGGTATGTAGTCAGCCATATGTGAATCTGATCCTGCGTGTTACTAAATGCTTTAGAACTTCTTACAGAAATCAGTGGGACTTATGGAACCCTGCATTAGGTTTGAACATAAAAGTCACCCTTAAGCTGTGCTCCCAGTCAGCCAAGCAAAAATGCAGTAGTGTAAGTAGGATGTAGGTTGCCTGTGGACCTTCAATGCTTCTGACCTCTCCACAAAGCAGTAAATTTCCTTCTACATCCTTAATCCTATAATATCCAAATCTCTGTAACAATGCCAATTTTATTGTTTTGATCATTTTCTTGGCAGCAGTCTTGGAGCTGGTTCACTGTAAATTACTCTGTCTGAGCCTCCAAACATGAATATGCTTATGAACTATAAATTATGTTCAAAGACATGTCACTCCTGCCTTCCCAGCACCATACAAAGAGATCCATTAAACTGTGTATAATATGGGCTTAATTCTATCACCTTTGACGTCAATAGAGACAACCACTAGCCATGTAGTTATTGCACTGCCTAGGATTTTGATGAGCTGAGTGCACAGTCTGGCTGCTCCAGTGCTGTACTGTCTTCCCATGTGATCCAGAGAAAGTAGGTAAGAAAAGTATCATAAAGTCCTACAAGTTCTGAATGAAAAAATATTATATGCCTGATCTAGTCAAGATAAATTGAGCTTTCCTAGCTGGGGTTTTGAACCTTCTTTCTCCATGTGATTTATTTTAAGGGTGTAGCAGCGCTACCATCAATAGCTTCACATAAAAGGAAAGATGCAAGTACTCCTTCTTAATTATTTAAGGCTTTGAAGCTGCATCAGTCACATGGACTTCCCAGTGTGATTCCCAATGTTCATGTTAACAAAGGTAGACAAACCTCCATTCAGTTAACATTGCAAATTCCTACTCCTAATTCTCAGGATACAGAGCAGGGCTCTGAGTTCTGCTGGAGGAGCCAAGAACTGAGCAGTTACTTGTGACGTTGGCTCCTACATCAATACAGTCTCTGAACCTGCATATGTATTGCTGAATTATATAATGATTTAAGCTCACATTTAATCACAGAATCACAGAATATTAGGGGTTGGAAGGGATGGAGAGATCATGTAGTCCAATCCCTTTGCTAGAGCAGCATCACCCAGACAGGGCAAGATCACCTAGATAGAGCAGGATCACCTAGGTAATTTGTCATTGATCATCAACACTGACTGTAGTCTAGATCAGTACAAGTAAATCACTTAGCTAGAAAATACAAGTAGAGCGACCAAGATATTTATTCCTGGAAAGAAAGCTTTGTCAAGAAACCCATTGCCATTTATTAAAGTCAGTAGTACAGAAGTATAGTTTTCATGTCTCATCACTATGATAATGTATAATATTTTTTTACATGTTCATCTATGAAGCAGAGATATTGACTACTTTTTGTCATGTTCTTGCCTACTCTTAACACAGAAAAATATGTGTTGTAATGTGAAATAGCCCATAGGTCAGACATCAGTAAAATCTTTACTGAAAGGGTCATCAGGCACTGGAACAGGCTGCCCAGGGAGGTGGTTGAATCATCACCCCTGGGTAAGTTTATAATTTATGTAGATATGGAGTTTGAGGAAACTACTTAGCAGAGGTCCTCCTAGACTGCAGCTAATGGTTAGATTCTGAAATCAGAGGATTTGTTTGCTACTGGAGTAACTAGTTGGTTTAGCCATTAAAAAACCCCAAACTTCTATAATCTGACTGTCTTAAAACAGGCTGCCCAGAAAGGGAGTGGAGTGCCATCCCTGGAGGGGTTCAACAAACTAGCAGCCATAGTGTTTCAGAAGATGGGTTAGTGGTTGGGCAGTGTAGGACAGGTGGTTGAACTTGATGATATTAAAGGTCCTTGATGATTCTGTGATTCTATGGAACAGGTTGTCCAAGCTGGTGCCAGATGCCTCACTCCTGGAAACATTCAAGGTCATGCTGGATAGTGCTTTGAACACTGATCTAGTTGAAGATGTCCTTCTTTACTGCAGGGGCATTGGACTGGGTGTCCTTTAAAGGTTCTTTCCAACACAAACTGTTATACAATTAGTCAGATACAAGTTCACATACCATTTGTAGCTGGCATATGACAATTCACAGGAATGTCATCTGGTGATAGGACAATGGCAATGGGTGCAAGCTGGAACAGAAGAGGTTCCCTATCAATATCAGAAGGAACTTCTTCACAGTGAGGGTACCAGAGCATTGGAACAGGCTGCCCAGGGGGATTGTAGAGTCTCCTTCTCTGGAGACATTCAAGACCCGACTGGATGTGTTCCTATGTGACTTGGTCTAGGTGATCCTGCTGTGGCAGGGGGATTGGACTAGATGATCTTGCAAGGTCCTTTCTGACCCTAATGGTTCTGTGATTCTATGACAGATGGTTCCCCCATTATGCAAAGCAGAATCTTGGAAACCACAGTAACAGCAGGTCTTTGAGATCATCCCCTTCTCCTTTGAGAGGAAAGATCTTTCTGTCATTCTGCAAGCTCCAGCCCCAGCGAATCTTTCCCTGATACATATTTCACAGAAGGGAGTGACCGTTATAGGTATATTCAAGCTAAATTAGCATCTCCAAGCTTTTCTACCCAGACTTAGAGTGATGAATTCCAATCCTGAAGTCTATGTGAGCTATTTTCTACTTCACAGGAGTGCTCCATTCTTTGCATCGGGAAAGGATTTCTGAAATCTAGAAGTTCTTCTATGATGGTAAAAAAGATGCTATTCATTTGATGTCTTTGTATGTCATTCTAGCTACCATCTGCCTCTGTATTGTTTTATTTCCAAAACAAAGGATAAACAGATGATACTATTTCTTGTACAATGTTTGTTTACATAGGTGGGGCTTGCATTATAAAACCAAACGCTGCAAGCATCCTGTAATGCACACACAGCTTGGTGCCTACTGCCAAGTCTGACTATGACTCTTCCTAAGAAATGTAAGTTACAATAAAATAAAATAACAGATGATTTTAAAGACCAGATTTCCTAAGCAGTTTAATGCTTCACAGCACATCCCAGTGCCACAAAAGAGTGTGCAAACTGGTTATTTGCACACACAAATATGCATATTCAGCTGTCGATGTTCTTGGCTGAAGAACCAAAAAGGCACGTTTCATGCATATTTATGGCATGGTGTCTGAAATTATACAGTTGTATAACTGCTTCATATCTAGATTCTAACCTAGCCACTCAGAAATATATTGTCTGCTTAAGTGAGCACCCTAAACCTTGTTTTGGAAATGCATGGACCTGGCATGGCTTATTTACCTGACTTGTAGAACAAGTACATAAAGGGTAAACAGTTCCAAGACAGTGGGCAGAATATCAGGTCTACTACTTGATCCATCTCGATTAAAGGTAGGAAAAGAAAAGCAGTCATTCTGAGATTCCTTACGTGCTTCTTTTTGTAACTGAAATGCATACAACTCTGAAATGATGTCTATCAATTCACTGTGTGACTCTAGGTACTGCATGGGCCATGGCCTACACATCTGCAAAGGATATGTTATAGCAATGTCTGCTTGTATGC
Source organism: Upupa epops (assembly GCA_013397515.1). Classification (NCBI taxonomy): domain Eukaryota; kingdom Metazoa; phylum Chordata; class Aves; order Bucerotiformes; family Upupidae; genus Upupa; species Upupa epops. The sequence continues at coordinate 60,533 of VZRI01007094.1, read as the reverse complement.
TCTTAATAACCCCCAGCAGAGCCGCAGACTGGGGGATGAATGGCTGCAGAGCAGCCTGGCAGAGAGGGACCTGGCAGTACTGGTCGACAGCCGGCTGAATATGAGCACAAATGCCCAGGTGGCATAAAAGGCCAGTGGCATCCTGGCTTGAATCAGCAATAATGTGGCCAGCAGGGCTAGGGATGTCATTCTCCCCCTGTGTTGGGCACTAGTGAGGCCTCCCCTGTGTGCAGTTATGGTCCCCTTGCTTCAAGAAAGAGATTGAGGGGCTTCAGTGGGCACAGAGGATAGTAATGGGGCTGGGGAAGGAACTGTAGGGAAAGGCAGATGAGGAGAAGCTGAGGGAGCTGGGGTCGTTTAGCCTGGAGAAGAGGACACTCAGGGGGAACCTTATCCCTCTCTATAACTACCTGAAGGGAAGTTTTAGACAGGTGGGGGTCAGGCTCTTCTCCCAGACCACCAGTGATAGGACAAGAGGGCAGAGCCTCAAGCTGAGCCAAGGAAGGTTTAGGTTGGGTGTTAGGAAGCCCTTCCTCACAGAACTGCTGGTTAGACATTGGAAGGGACTGCCCAGGGAAGTGATGGAGTCCCAATCCCTGGAGGTGTTTAAGGGCAGACCAGACAGGACACTTAGTGCCCTGGTCTAGCTGATGTGGTGATGTTAGGTCATAGTCTGGACTTCTGTGCTCGTAGAAGATTAATAATGAGGAGTATTTTTAATGCACTGAGGCTTGTACACGGTGGCATATTACAATTTAAACTCTGCAATACTGAACAACATGAATATGATATTTGAGAGAGATTAAACATATTTATGATTTTGTTTATAGTTAAGGTGTAGAGCACTTTATTACTGGTATTAGTTGTTCCTAAAGTTTTAGAGTCTGCTTAAATGGAAGTATTGCAAAACTAACTGTATACTGCAGCTCCCTGATACTGTCCATGATTTTCTGCCCTTAATTTTAACGCTGTCAGACATTTTGCACTTGCTTGCCTTTGTTTGCCTTTCAAATCATCACAATGTACCTTTTACTCATTCTTCACATAAACACTTCTCACATTTCTGTTTATTTACAGTCTGCCCATTACACTGCAAATTGTGGGCTTACAGATTGTTCACATTTCGAAGTGCAATTTCAGCTCCATCATCATAGATGTTCAGCTTCAAATTGTCTATTCATTATATCTGGCTATCAGCAAACGGTCAAAAAACAATCAATCCAATTCCATAGGAAATATAACCTCCTGTACATCTCCTCTACATCCTACGTGCAAACACACACACATTGCTTGTGCCAATGACTTCTGTTCTGTTTTCTTCTGAAGTCTACTAAAGTCTTTTATAAAGGTTATCCCCACTGTCACTGCCTTCCTTCTGATGCAGATCATAAAATCTTGTCAGTAGTTTGGCTATCGTTTTTGACCCTCCAGATCCTCTATATTCACAGGTGACTGTCCAATGTGACTCTAGAGTCCCTTTGACATGCAAAATGTCTTTCATTCCAACTGTGGAGCCCTGTGGAGAAGGATTGATGGAAGAAAACCTTAATATAACAGCACTATGCATTGACATCCAGCAGATCAACCATAGCTTGGGCTGCATTAAAATAAGTTTGACTAGCAGGTTGAAGGAAAGGATTCTCCCCTCTCTCTACCATGCTGATGAGACCTCATTTGCAGTATTACATACAGATATAGGCCCCTAACACAAGAAGGACCAGTCAGAGTGAGTCAGAGGACTGCAACACGTCTCCTACAAGGCCACGCTGAGAGAGTTGGAATTGTTCAGCCTGGACAAGAGAACCTCCAAGGAAACATAGGAGCCTTCCAGAACCAGGAATCAACCTACAAGAAAGCTGTTGATGGACATTTTTGCAAGGTCATGTAGTGAGAGGACACATAGTAATGATTTTAAAATAATAGTTAGTTTTAGAGGTAAGGAAGACATTCTTTACTGCGAGGGTATTGAGACAATGGAATATATGGCCAAAGGAATTTTTGGCCTCTATTGGAAGCAGAGGCCAGATTGAAGCAATTTCATCTAGGGGGAGGTGTTGCTGCACATGTCATGGGGGTAGGACCCAGATGATATTTAAGGTCCCTTCCATCCCAAATCATTCTACAATTCTATGATTCTATTAAGATTGGTGAATAAATTAGAAACATAAAATAAATACTCGAGTATTTATTTTTATCAATTAACTTTGTGATCATTATATAATCAATCTAATCAGGCTTTCTAGTTTTTATTTTATTTTAAAGAAGTGATAGACAAATTCTGGTAGTTCTGTTATGAATGTACTACAAAGACATGGTACAGAGATTTGGTTTATTGCCCTCCTGTTCTTCCAGATTAGGTTTCAGATTTATCAGTTAAAGAAGTACATTGATTGTGAGTTAAATTTAATTTAAGGTGATGCGATTCATCTGATTTTATGACAAGTATTGATTTTTATTTAGCATCTACTGTGTGGCTTCAATAAAGCTGATAAAGAATGTCACTGCATGTTATTTACTGTTTGATCTGTGTTTAATAGGTTGGGAACTTTCTTGAAGTCATGCATGATTTTAATGAAAACCCTAACTGGCTCAAATTTCAGGCATGGGAATCTTCCTGTCACTGCCAAAGTAAATTTAATTTTACATCTTTACATCTTCACTGGAGGGTGCAGACACTTTAGAAGAGAATGTTTCTTCATCTGCTATTTGACTTTTACAAATGGCATATTAATCCTCTGCATTTGTTTATCTTGTTTTCACTTTATCATATGATTGCACCCTACTGAACAGTTAGGTTGTGAGGATACGTGCAACTCCCTTCTCAAGTTGTACGTTGTCACATCCATATTATTGTGACCAAGAATTAAGGGAGTTGCATACATCTAAATGGTTTCTTTGCTCAGTATCTTTGAGTCTGGATTTATGACTACCCACCTGCTAGAAGGACGATCTGAGATAAGCAATAGCTTCTGCAGTTTCCCCCCAGATGAACACAGTTGGTTGGAAAAGTTTGATTTACTTTTCCCTTCTGATGGTATCTCATGACTAGCACCAAGCACAGTGAAGGACCAGGGACCTTTCTTTGAACATTTTAACATGATCTACCTCAAGGACAGAGAGGTAATCCTTTTAAATGAGGTTGATCACAGAGTAAAAGCAAGGAACAACATCTCAAGAGGTCCCTTGATTTTTAGCTTCTCCCATCCCCTACAGATTATATGCCACGATCAAATGGTTTGATCAGATTTCTATAGGATTTCTAGCTATTCTGTCTTATAGAAATCATGTTACAACAACAGATGTTTTATCACTGCACCCAAATTACTTTATCCACATAAGTTAATTTGAGTCTAATTCTGCTTTCAGCATTTTAGTATGAATCACAATCAATTCCATTGAAACATCAATACAATTATGAGGGAAGGATGAGGGAGCTGGGTCTCTTGAGCTTGGAGCAAAGGAGGCTGAGGGGTGACCTCATGAATGTCTCTAGATCTGTGAGGGGTGGGAGTCAGGAGGATGGGGCCAGGCTCTTCTCAAGGTCATCTGGGGATAGGACAAGGGGCAATGGGTGCAAGCTGGAACAGAGGAGGTTGCATATAAGTATCAGCAGGAACTTCTTCCCAGTGAGGGTACCAGAGCACTGGAACAGACTGCCCATGGGGGTTGTGGAGTCTCCCTCTATGCAGGTGTTCAAGACCTGCCTGGATGTGTTCCTGTGCGACTTTGTCTAGCTGATTCTGCTGTGGCAGAGGGATGGGGATTGGACTGGATGATCTTCCAAGGTCCCTTCCTATCCCTAATGATTCTATGATTAACCATCATTGTAAACACAAGAACTGTTTATAAACAAAGTTTTGCAACAAATCTTTTTGCATATGATTTTTTCAGGTGTTATGTCCAAATATCACATAAAAGTTGCTGATTCATATATTATTCTTAAATTATTAAATTAGCATTTATGAATAATCTATTTGAACCATGATTCATCACTGTTTATAAATAACAAGATACTATTTCTTCTCCTGATATAAAGATATAAGATTCAATATATAAAGATAAAGATTCATTAGGCCAGATACCAAAGGGTATTATAATATGAGCACATGCATTTTCAGGTAAAAACCATTCAAGGAAAATGACTGTTAATTCTAAATTTTGCATAAACTGCCATTTTTAATTGAAAACCTTGGAACAATTATTCTCAATGGCTGAAGAATAAAAGTTTGGGCTTTTTCTAGATTCATGTAAAGCTACTTCAAAATGTTTGGACATCTACTTCTTTTGTTAAAGACAAAATGATCCCATTAATTTATGGCTAAATATATGCATCGTTAAATGTTGAATTCCATTTATAGGAATTGATTTATTTGAAAGTCAAAGCTGAGATTAACATATCTGGCTTATACTTAACTCATACCTTTCCTTTTTCCACTGATGTGAATTAATTTATTAGATAGTCAAAGCTGAGTTTAACATGTATAGCTCATCTTAAATAAACTTTCTCTTCCCTTCCCTTCCCTTCCCTTCTCTTCCCATTTTTTTTTGTTTCTCATCATTTTCCTTTTTCGTTTCCTTTTTTGGCGTAATGGTCACTATTTTCATTACTTTTTTGATTTAGAGGGCTGTTCTTTGCTTTGACGTTTTTTGCTGTTTTGAACACAGAGTTCTAGAGGTCATTTATGATGAAGGAATCTTTGAACATCCATTATCTTCAGACACTGAAAGATTGGAGCTGTCATCTACAGAAGTACATATTGACAGAAAACTGCTATTTGTTCATCTAATTTTGTTTCAAGAAGCTGTTTAATACAGCACTGTCCATCAAGTGGCTATAGAAGGCCTAAATAGGAAAGATAATTTGAAAGCACTCAGTGTCAGAGTCATGTCACCTACCAATGACAGTGTAGTGAAAGACTTCTGAACGACATATGCTCGTATTTTATCAATGAAGATACTGTCTGCAGCAATATGTATCTGATTAACACTTTTTATCCCCATTCACTAAGAAAACAATTTTAATGCATTGATGTATCATCGTATGCTTACGTGCGTCTGTCTGCCTGTCCCTCTGTATGTCATCGTGCAAAACATTTTTGACCTTGCTGGCAGATTTAAACCAAAGAAGGCAGAAAAGCACAAAGACAATGAAGATTCCTGCAGTGTTATGAAAAAAGCCTGGTAAAAAAAATGCAATGAGTACCAGCAGATATTAAAGAACAGCTAAGAGCCTAATCACTGGATAGAGCATCAGTTAAACTCAGGACACAAGTCTTAAAAAAAACACCCAAATTTCACTAATTCCCTGACCACAGAAAAATTGCATAGCTTTTTTGAACACTGCTATATGAGGAATACTGCATTTGCATTACTCTTGTAACTGTAGTCTGTTAAATGCCTTGCTCTTCATTTTCCAACAAACAGATTGTATATGAAGGTGTCTGAGGAATGCCAGAAAGCCACTGTCACTCCAACCTACAATAAGAGCCAAAAGAAGGATCCGTGAAAGTGCGGGCCAGTCACTGTCGCCTCCATCCCTGGAAAGGTGATGGAACATCTCATTTTAGATGTCATCTCTAAGCATGGGGAGGAAACGACAGTTATTCCTAGTCAACACAGATTTATGAAGATGAAATACTACTTGACCAGTCTGATAGCCTTCTATGGTGGCGTGGCTGGCTGGTTGGATGAGAGGAGAGCAGTACATGCTGTCTACTTCAGCTTCAGTGAGAATTTTGATTCTATCCCTGGTAACACACTCAGAGGGAAGCTTAACAACTGTGACTTTAGATGAATGGACAAAGAGGTCGATTGAGAACTGGTTGAATGACAGAGCTCACAGAGTTATGATCAATAATGCAGAGTCTAGTTGGAAGCCTGTAGATAGTGCTGTTTCCCAGGGGTCAGCGGTGGGTCCAGACTTGTTTGACATCTCTATCAATTACCCGGAACTAGGAGGAGTGGCTGATACACCAGGAGGCTGTGCTGTAATTCAATGAAACCTAGACAAGCTGCAGATTTGGGTGAATGGAACACAATGACATTCAACAAAGGCAAGTGTAGAGCCCTGCGTCTAGGAGGACATAACTCTATACACAAATACAGGTTAGGGGTTGACCTGATAGAAAGAAGCCCTGGAGAAAATACCTGCATATCCTGGTAGACAGCAAGATAGCTATGAACTAGAAACGTGCCCTTGTGGCCAAGAAGATCAATGGCATCCTGGGGTGTATTCAAAAGGATGTGGACAATAGATTAAGGAAGGTTCTCTGCAGCCCTACCGAGGCCACATCTGGAGATATGGAGTATTGTACACAATTTTGTGATCCCCAGTTCAGGAGAGATAAGGAACTACTAGATAGAGTTCAGCATAGGGCTATGAAGATGATTGGGGTCTAGACAATCCCTCTAATGAGAAAAAGCTGAGAGCACTGGGTATATTTAGCCTGGAGAAGAAAAGATTGAGAGGGAATATTTTCTGTTTATAGGTGTCTAAAGGATGGGCATCAAGAAGATAAGATTAGACTCTTTTCAGTAGTGCCCAGCAGCAGGACAAGGGGTAATGGACAGAAATTGGAACACAGGAAATTTCTTGTAAATGTCAGGAGGAACTTCTTTTGAGAGTAGCAGAGCACTCTGTCAGGCTGCCCAGTGAAGTTGTGAGTCTCTGGAGACTTTAGAAACTATCCTAGATGCATTCATGTGCAACCTGCTCTAGGTAAACTTGATTTATGAACACATTTGGACTAGATGAACTCCAAGGTCCCTTCCAATCCTGAGCATTCTTTGATTCGATGATTCTGTGAAGCAAGTAACAATAATGTGTACAGACTTACAGCTGCATGCAAGCACAGTGCAGACAGTGGAGCTGGACTGGCTTTGGCTTCTAGTGTTGCTCTTCATGTTTCTGAATGGCTTCAATGTCACACCTAGTCTCATAGTTTTACTATTTGTATTTTTACTATCTATTTTAATACTCATGAAAACAAATTATTTTGAGAAAGAAACAAACTTTCCCCAATAATTACTGCACAACCTCATTCTTTTTCTCTTTTTCTTTTCTCCTGTTACAACATAGTGATCTGCTGGTGTGATGGGCATTCCTTTCATCCTTTGTGAGCACACAAACTAAATGTGAAACAACCTGAAAGAGAATGCAATAGTCTTATGTCAGATAAAGGAAGAAAAAAACCCAAAAAACAAAACCAAAACACCCATTTGAATTTAAAAAACAATAATTTATAGCTATTTCAAAAGACACTTCACTTGGTCTTGAAGTGCAGTTCACTGTAGTAAAATGGGTATGATGTTTCAAGGGAATTTAATCTGATTCTTTATCAACACTGAAATCATTCAAGAAAGTTTTAACTGAAGTATTAGGAGTTTTGTTTCAGACTGAATCAGGGAAATCACTGAATCTCCTTTTCTCCAGTAAAGGAACAATCCAGAAAGAGGGTAACCAAGACATTCAATCCATATATAAATAAGGACATGTGTATGTCTATATACACAGACATTTAAAATACACTGTCAGGCCAGTAACTGAATAACTATCCATTATTGTCAGCAAATTATCATTATTCTACACCAAACCTTACAAAAAGCATGGTCATCATTGTTCTCAGGTGAGGCTTTGCAATTTAACACCCTTTACACGTGCAGTCACTATGCTAAAATATCCTTCTTTGAAAAACTAGCCAAGTATTTAAATCCTTCAGTTCAGGTACGAATTTATCACTATTATTCAAAAATCATATTTTTATAGTTATTTAGCAGCAGGGTCTTCAAAAGTATTTAGGGTTCAACTCAGTTTGCCACACATGTTGATTCATATTCAGTTAAAGCATTTTTAATGTTCAGTTACAACATAAGCACATTCAAATGCCTACGCAGTTTGGGATTTGAGATTTAATAATCAACAAATATTTAATAAATGAGACTCGATTCAGTTGCCACACAAAATTGTCTGTGCAGTTTGAGATTCCATAGTTTATAGACATCCTTTCTGCCACCTGAATGATACTGCGGCCCAAAAGGCAAACTGGATGCTGGGCTGCATCGGTAGAAGCATGGCCACCAGGTCAAGAGAGGTGGTTCTCCCCCTCTACTCCACTCTGGTGAGACCCCATAAGGAAAAAGAACTGCTGGAGTTTTAGTCCTGTTGAGGGGGTGGAGATCATAGCTTGGTTCAGTAACATAAGAACATGATTGATCTATGAACGTCAGTCTGTTGATGTTTTTCCTGTGGGTGAATAAATGTATCTTCTTTTTTTCCCCCCAAATGAAGTTAGTTTTGCTTTTTGCTTGCAATTCATAAGTGAATTTTAAAACCTCCTCAGTTTGTTTTGTTTTGGCCCATTAGCATATTAGCTAAATTAATTGGTTAACTTCACCTTGGGATAAACACATGACACAATCAAATAAATTATACTGATCTATCAGTTATATCAGCATTGCTAAGAGATAATACCTCACGGATTGAATCAGACTAGCTGACTGATGCTCTGTGATTCATTGCTCTATTTCAGGTATTAAAATTGTAGATATCTGTGTGTGAGCCAAGTTACAGTAGAGTCAATAACTACTTTAAGATATAATTCAACTTATCAACAACAGTGCCCATAGTGAGGTTGGTGNTCTTCTCCAGGGTGAACTGCCCCAACTCTCTCAGCCTGTCCCCATGGGAGGGGTGCTCCAGACCTCCACTCATCCTCGTGGCTCTACTCTGGACACGTTCCAACAGTTCAATAGCCTTCTTCTGTTGAGGGCTCCAGAACTGGACACAGTACTGCAGATGAGGGTCTCATGAGATCAAAATAGAGGGGCAGTGTCACCTCCCTCAACCTACTGGTCCCACTTCTCTTGATGTAGTCCAGGATGCAGTTGTCTGTCTGTGCTGCAAGTGAGCATTGCTGGCTCATGCTAATTTTTTCGTCTACCAACACTCCAAGTTTTTATCATTGGACTATATCTGTAGACATCTAAGAGATGTCTGATTGATTCTATTTAGAGACTTTTTTAGTCTTCATTAATATATATTTGTCTAAATTCTAACCTTTTCATGCTCCAAAATGTAGGCACCTATATCAGATGTGGGTCTGAATGTTCAGAAAAGATTCTGTCTTAACAGGCGTTAGAGACCTTATCTGAGATTACTGGGACTTAGGTGACTATGATTTAAAGCACTGACTACAGAATCTCTGTTATACATAGAACTTGGAAGACAAGCACAAAATAAGGAATCATTGGCTATGTCTCGCTCAGTCAAGCAGAGGCAGAATTGATGGTGTCTGCAACTGCTAAATAAAAGAGAACTGGGGACCTATCTATCTCTGCTCCTCATGTTAGGTGTCACAAAGTGACTTAAGAAGTTATATTGCTTAGGGACATACCTCTTCAGACACAGCAAAAGGAAATCGAGGAAGAAACTCAAGTCCTTGACATCTTGCCACATACACTTCTTTTGGTATCTCATTTTTCTTTCTCTCTCTAAAGGTCTAGCCATTAGCTAGACAAGTGTGGATATAAACTAGTTGGTAACTACTTGGCCTCAAGGAGAAGTTGGTCTTTGACTCTCTTTTATTAAGCAATTTAGTCAAAGAACCATTAATGTTTTTAATCCACCGCTTTTTAACATAGACTATGACATTAGTAAGACAGTGGTTCCTACTAATCTTCTCTATGAACAAATTTCCTCAGGGAAAAAGACGAAAAACAATCTCCTACTCTTGTTTTTATAGTTACAGAAGTTTATACTTGTAAAATGTTCAAGTCATTACACAACACTTGGAACACGCTGCTAAGGGGGGATGTGGAGTCTCCTTCTCTGTAGATTTTCCAGAACCATCTGGATGTGTTCCTGTGTGACTTGGTCTAGGTGATCCTGCTGTGGCAGAGGGATTGGAGTAGATGATCTTTCAAGGTCCCTTCTGATCCCTAATAATTCTATGATTCTTTCTCATTCACTGATGACTTTACTTAACAACTTCTATCCCTTCCAGGAAAATTTTCTCAGGAAATTTCATCACCTTATCTGTGAAGCGAATCAGAAGGCTGAATAAAATAAAAGTTAAATAAAAACTAAAACAAACAATGTATTATTTTTTCAGATTTGCTTAAACTTTGAAACTCAGTCCTTAAGCTATAATTGTGCATAGGTATTTTAAAGGTGCTCTCTCATCTCTGTGAATTGTTAAGTAGCAATTGTACCACGACAGTACGAAGCCCTATCTTTAATCAAATTTAGCACTTATTTTTCTGATACAACAGTCACAGTTGCATTAGTGGTCTCCTTCACTACATTAATGATCATGTGGTTATTAAACTTATTTATTAACACAGCTATAACAGATACTGCTTCAGTACTGGCAAAATGGAGTGGACTCAGTTTCCAGCCAGTTTTCAAGACTTCTTTTTGCAGTACTGGATTTATGTTTTTGCTTAAAGATGGTCTTCTATTGTTGCTACCCAGAACTTTAATTTCAGGTATTAAGCATACATATTGTATTATACAATAATAGAATCCTAATGGCTGGGAAGGACCTCCATCCCTCATCCCAGCAACTCCCCAACCCCTCGACCATGACCTCAAGTGTTCTAGCTATTTGCCTTTTAAACTCCTTGAGGAATGGCGATTCTACCATCTCCCTGGACAGCCTGTTCCAGTGGCCAACCACTCTTTCAGGAAAGAACTTCTTCCTAAGGTCCAATCTAAACCTTCCCTGATGCAAACTGAGGCCATTTCCCCTCATCCTGTCATTAATAATATGGAAGAAGAGACCAGCCTCACTACCACTTCCTTTTTAGAGAGCAGTCTGGTCTCCTCTCAGCCTCATCTTTTCTAGACTAAACAAACCCAGTTTTTTTGATATTATATAACAAAACCTAAGCTTGACATATTCTTTAAAACACAGGAAAATGCATTTGGTAGAAAAGAACTGAGTAGTACTTCATTAATAGAAGCATTATTTATTGTATTAGGTATTGACATTATTTTGNAGCTTGACATATTCTTTAAAACACGGGAAAAAGCATTTGGTAGAAAGAATTGAGTACTTCATTAGCAGAAGCATTATTTATTGTATTAGGTATTGACATTATTTTGTAAAATCGAAAAAAATAAAAATAAAAGTAATAGCACACTCTCTGTTGTCTTGAGTTCAGAAAAGTTTCCACTCTGAGCACACAGAGAGAGAAGGAAGTATAATTTAAGAGAAAGAAAGAATGTAACTAGGGAAACAATACAAGCTAGGTTGGTTGGATTGTTTGTTTTCTTGCTAAGGGATGAATAAGGAAAAGAAGAAAGATCATGTAATAGAGTTCACGTAAAGAGTCTGAGGGAAGGATAAAGCAAATGTACCAAGTCATTGTAATGCTACGAGGTTATGTCTGCACAAAATAGTGTCTTCTTGCTTTTATAATTGACTCAAGTGGTGCTGCTACCTTTTCTGTCTTAGATTATACTCAGTAATCTATCAGTCAAGCAGGCAAACTCTTTCAGCCACTCTCTGTCCTTCACAGGACACTGACACAGAGAGCTGGGCAGAGAGAAATGTAATGAAGTACAACAAGGGTCAGTGTAGAGTCTGGCATCTGGGCAAGAACAACTCCAGGGACCNCTCTGCAGACCAGATCTGGAGTATTCTGTCCAGTTCTGGGCCCCTCAGTTTCAGAAGGACACAGAGCTGCAGATGATGAAGAAAAAACAGCTCTCTTCTGAGGAAATGCTGAGGGAGCTGGGTCTCTTGAGCTTGGAGAAGAGGAGGCTGAGGGGTGACCTCATGAATGTCTATAAATATGTGAGGGGTGGGTGTCAGGAGGATGGAGCCAGGCTCTTCTCAGGGTCATCTGGTGACAGGACAAGGAGCAATGCGTGCAGCTGGAACAGAAGAGGTTTCATATAAACATGAAAAAAAAATTCTTCCCAGTGAGGGTAACGGAGCACTGGAACAGGCTGCCCAGGGGTGTTGTGGAGTCTCCTTCTCTGAAGATGTTCAAAACCTGCCTGGTTGTGTTCCTGAGTGACTTGGTCTGGGTGATCCTGCTGTGGCAGGGGGATTGGACTGGATGATCTTTCAAGATCCCTTCCGATCCCTAATTATTCTATGATTCTATGACACACCATAGAAGGGAAATCCAGAATCCCTTAAGAGCATCCCCACATATCCAATTGCAAATGTAGATGATCTCAGCAGGAAACTCACCCATAGATTGAATTCAGAAGGCAAATATGTTGGTTAGGGATATCTATTATTGTAGATGCAGTGTTGGACAAGAGAAAAGAAAGTGCTCGTAATACTGGACTGTAGAACAGTCTCATGTTATTACTCTACACTATTTGTCTGGTTAAAGCAGAACAATTTTTAACTAGAGGAAGTTTACATTCATCCCTAAACATTAAATCTATTCTAACATTCTTTTTGAGATATGGCTTAAGAATCTTTAAACAAAGAAATAACTAAAATTTGAATACTGAGTACAATTCTTGAAATCTCTCTCTACGGGGCTATGAGAGCAGAGGGAGCTACTACTTCCTCTTTCTGCTAGTCTCTAAGACTAACTGCCTTAAGTGCCTAATCTCAGGTTGATATTCAAAGCTACGATCCTAGTAGAACCCTTAACAGCTTAAGCTAAACTGCATTTTTATCCACACTCCATATAATGTTATGTGGCTTCCACTTCTTCATGTTATGTTTTGTATGTCTCATTCTAGAATACTACTATTTTGTAGAGACCCAGTGTTTGCTGTAGACATATCAGCAGACAAAAAGTTCATTGCTTAAATACCAAACGCACCTTAACCTTTTCATTGTCAGAAACTGGGTGTGTAGAAAGCACAGTGAATAATAACTATCACTAATATGATTAATATGATCATTCATAACGGTGTCTTTGCACATGCAATGAAATATCACGTTTCAGCCTCATTGAATTAATATGTATTGCAAATTTATCTCCATGAGCTTTCATTTCTATCTGTCATTGATTTAGCATATGTGCAAGTATGTGATGCATCTGTGTAATTACAGATGTCTGTTTCATTTTGACAAGATTGAGTACAATTAATATGTAAATTGTTTTGGTTTTATGTGGGAAAGAGGCATGCTGGTGTTTTAGAGCAATGTGTGAGCTGTGGGACAGTGAAAGGATAACACGAGAGTTTGCTTGTGTACGCATTGAGGGACGTAAATTACAGACATCTCTGTCCTTTATTATTAAGAAAGTTGTGAGAAATGATGCATCAGGAGGCAGCTTCAGAAGTAGTAGACACTGAAGTATAAGAAAAGAAGGAGGTGAAAAGAAAGACACAAAGAGTTGGCCTGTAGCAAAAACATACAGGACTGAGCAGGGGGTGTAACTGTACAAAAATATCACACTGGAAACAAAGGACACAATGACAGGATTTGATCTGAACTTCACTTAGATAGATGTTCATGAGGAGTAAATTCAGTGCAACCCTTTCGGGTGTGATGTAGTTGAAACCCAGATGGCAACTAAGCACTGCATAGCAGCTCGCTCACTGCTTCTTGTCCCCAGGGTGAAAGAAGCCAAGCCACATGGGTTAGCATAAGGAGTGTTTTCTTGAACAACACAGACAGGAAACAGCAGTAATAACAATAAAACAAGTGATACACAATACACTACTTATTTTTGCCATGATACTGAGTTACCAGCTTAGTGATAAGACAAAGGGTAATGGGTGCAAGATGGAACAGAGGAGGTTCCATATCAATATCAGCAGGAACTTCTTTCCAGGGAGGGTACTGGAGAATTGTAACAGGCTGCCCAGGGGGGTTGTGGAGTCTCTTTCTCTGGAGATGTTCAAGACTCACCTGGATGTGTTCCTGTGCGACTTGGTCCTGCTGTGGAAGGGGGATTGGACTGGATGATCTTTCAAGGTCCCTTCTGATCCCTAATGATTCTACAAGTCTATGATTCTATGATTGTTCTAGGATATGCTATTCTCCTGAGAACTTTCATGTCTTCAATTTGAAAAAGACTCCGCTTAGTTTGATTCCTGTGCCCACATGAAGCCAAAGGTCTGATAAAAGACTTAGTTAAGCAATTGCCTAGAGGCTAGAATGTAGAAATTCAATTGCTTATATGAAATAATTTGGTTATTAGAGTGTCTCCTCAAGCCACTTGGGCCTCTCAGGGTTAGCTATCAGAGCTATCAAGGTTTTAGGGATTTTAATGTCATATAAAGCCTGGATGTGGCTGAAGCTTTTAAACCTTTTGCTCAGCCACAATCCTATTTCTATAGATACAAACATTTTTCATAAACAGAGAGCGTCTTCTAGTTGTGAGGCTTCACTGCTGAGAATATAAAAGTGCATCTCATAAAGAACCAGCTGCTTCACAGGAGCACTGTAGAAATTATCTAGAAAAGAATATTACCATATTGCAGTGACTGGGAAAATGTTACTGGTGTTTAAGCAGAACAATATAGCCAGAATCATTCTCAAATAACCTTTCAGGAGAAGACTCCTAGGACCTACTTGAACTAAGAACTCATAGCACCATGAATCCATTGAAACAGTGATTCATCGGGAAAAAGAGGGTGTTTTGAAACATGTAAAAAAGCACAAATCTGACACCAGGTCTTCACTACATCTCTTTGCTCCTGAGAGAACCAGGGGATCAGTATTCAGCCTGACCACTCTGATAAGGAGCAAATTCTTAGGGATTCTGGGGGTTCAGAAGTGCTTTAGAAAACCTGGTTGCACCACAATATGTCATTCTGATTACACTGATTCCCAGAAATTGCTTATCTGGTGCAACGAGTAGGAAGTCCTTATCTGCACTGTGCAGCTTCTTAGGGTTCAAATGATTTTACTCTTTGAGTATCTCAGTTATGTCTCAGGAAGCTGGAAAATTTCAAAGGATCCCACTACTCTGTTCGTTTAATTTTCAAGTTCTTGGGTAGAGAGCACTTGGTTGTTATTGATTAATAAAAAAAGACTAAAAAAATGCTTAGCTGGGAATATAGAACCACACAGTCACATGGATGGCTCTAATCAAAAGTAGGTGAGTAGGCACGAGTATAGAGAATCGAGCAAACACATAAATACATCCACAACATAGTTACCCAGCCTTCAAGTATTTGCAGCGCAAGACTTCCTTAATCCAAAAACCGGTTTCATGTTTCAGCAATTCTCAGTTGATTTCCAGTCTATGAACTTGTTTGGTCTCTCTTGAAATACAGGAAAAAAATCTTTACCATCCTGTGTCAGGAGATTTTATACTCTGACAGCACATTTAGTAAACTATTAACCCAGACCCAGCTGAAATAAATAAGTAAGTATTATAAATAAAGGTGTTTGTACTAAAAAACTACTGTGATATTTTAGTACACAACAGAGCAGCAACACAGAATCATAGGTGAGGGAGTGAATGAAGACACAGTTAATCTATTAGACTAGGATTAAATAGGAAATGGGGTTTAACAAGACCAAGTATAACGTCCTGCCCATGGCAGGGGGGTTGGAACTGGATGATCCTTCCAACCCTGACTGATTCTGTGATTCTATAACTTCTTCCTATCTAGAATCTGTAAGTGAAAAACTTAAAAGTTAAGGGAGACCCCAGGAGAGAAACTGTGTTCTTTACATAAGGTCACTGATTTCAGACACAATCCTTGTGCTTTTAGCTACTTATTTTAAAGTTCTTTTGCTAACGTGTCCATGACTCACTTTCTTCAGGGCAATGCTTATTATATACAGGCTTTAGTATTTCATATATAAATGTCTTCTACTACATTCATTCTTCTCTATATATAAATGTCTTCTACTACATTCATTCATTGAAATCACAAAAGCAAAATGTGAATATATTTTAAGTATTGCAGCTGAATTCCATAGGGAGAGTGATACAAAAGGAGAAGTTTGCTATCAACTCTTCTGGTTGGTTGTTTTTTGGTTGGTTTTGTTTTTTCTCCAAATGGAGATTTATAATCCCATCTTTCTAAGATGTGAATTGGAGGTGGATAAATGTGCATCCCTCTGTCTCTGTGTGTATAGTAAACAGAAGCTTACAATTAATTTGATTAACATTTTAGGAATTTAAGCCAATGCTGTAATCAAGTACAAACCTAGTGATTAATTTCTGAAAACAATCAATTGCGTTTTAAGAAAGAAGGTAGGCAGGTGAGCATCATGTCCAGTTATATTAGACACTTTCCTCCTCTGTCCATCTATGAAGTTATGGTCCCCATTAGCTGTTCACCTAATTAGCTGAATAATCACAGGATTTATGCACAATAAATTGATGCCATGAAGTTTTTGCATTTGGTTTGTCACAACCACTGTTAACAGAAGCAGGACTTGAGAGAAGAAGCGAGTCGAAGCATTTAGACAGTTTCTAGAGCATTTTCCTCAGAAGCAGGAATCTTTGAACATGAAATCTGGGCAGTCTGCAGATATGAAATCAAAGAATGGCATCCAAGTTTATGCAAACTTGAAATCACCTCCCCACAGGCAACAGGACTCTTGCCAATCATGCTATGAAATACCCTGCAAGAATACATTTTCTCCCTTTCTGATGGAGCCAAGTCGTATCAGCTACTCAGATAAAGTCTAAATCTGTCCAGAAGGTAATGTTTTGAGCTGAGAGATTCTGCTCTTTTGTCTCAGAGTTAGTTTTACTGCTTCTGTGTTTAAATCCAGAAATAGCCTAATGTAAAATGCAGGCAGTGGAGGTAGAGATTTGTCCAAAACATAAGATCTGATTCTTTTGCTCCTGTTGCTAGGAACTCATTTTATTCTGTAATTCTGATACATCTGGCCATATAATCTCAAGGGGGAAGTATGCATTAGCTTTGTCCAAGGTGTATCACTATTTAATTATACTGTCTTCAAATGATACATCATCTTTTCTATGCCTATCTTCCAGTTCTCAGAAATCAGTATTCATTTATGCAAAACAGTTATTAGTATGGTTCCCTTTTTAGCAGACATTAGCCAGACCAAGAGTAAAGACACCTCACATTTTTTACCAATCTATTTTATCAGTAGAAGATTCCTGGACAAGATGGTAACAACATTCCCCAAATGTATAAAGGAGCTGACCAGTTTAATTTCCTCTCCCTGGCAAATTTAAAACCTTAAAGCAGCATCATCTCATCACTCATTCCAGAGAAGGGCCTCTTGGTCAGCTAGCAAAACATGTGGGAAGAAATCATGCATCAAAACAGTCAGGGGAAGTGATTTAGCTGAGGAGCACTCCACGGCTGAATAATTTTTTGTATCATTACAGCTGAAGAAGCAATACTGGGAGCAATGGGAAGAGAGGCTACTTAAGGCAGCATCAAGATTAAAAAAAAAGTTAAAAGAATTCCCAAACTAGCTCCTAAATTAAGCAGACTTCATTCTTCTTTGTCAGTCCTCAGAGACACCAAACTTATTTGGACCACTTAATTGGTGGGCAGTTTTGGAAGTAGAGTAAAATTTCAGTGTAATACTATCTTAATGGCTGAGAAGGTTGATTTAAAATTTCAAGTGAACCACTATGAATTTCCATCAAATTAGTGACTTAAACTTAAATGTCCAGTCCAAGAGGTACCTTCACATTATTAAAATGATTTCATGCATTTTCCAGTAAATATATGGCTTCATGTCAGAAAATGATCCAGAAAACACAGAGACAGCTATTTGTCTGCTAAAACTGCAGACTATTTTTCAAGCACGATCATGAAGTTACATTTTCTATTATAAGAATTTCTTCTGCAAGCTTCCCTGTAGGAAAAAGTGAGCAAATCTATTGCTTTCTCTTCCCTTAAAGATTTAAAAATCTCTACTTAAAGATCTTTCTTGAAGTTTAAGGCAGTTTTAAGATGTGCTTGTAATAGAAATTTAAAATGTTGTTGAGTATTAATCATTTGGTGAAAAACAATGGAGTTAATTAGTTATTTGATATTGGTATAGTTTGTTAGAGTGGTTCCTGTCTGCAATTAAGTATTTTAAGCCTTTTTTATAAATACACTGTCTCGTACCTCTGAAAAGAACTCTACTTTCTCAGGAGTGTGTCTGAGTTCCACAGCCAAGATGGTGGTGCCTCAGGGAAAATTTATTTAAGAAAGGGCAAAATGCTGTAGTGAGGAGTGAAAATGTGTAAGAGAAGCAGCTCTGTGAGTAACAAGGTGAGAGAAGAAAGAGGGAAGGACATGCTTTAAGTGCCAGAGCAGAGAGTCTCCTGCAGCCTGTGGAGGACCCCTAAGCCAAAGTGATCCAGCAGCTTACTCATCCTATTTTATCCCCCTGTCCTGCTGAGAAGGAGTGAGAGAACAGCTGGTTGGGAATTTGGTTGTTCACAGAGGTTGTTCACCACAATTCTTCATGTTAATCTTTGACACACTGATATAAAAAGGAATACCTACCACCCCATATTATTCTTTTACACTTTTCTATAGAGTTTTACTTTATATAGCATGTTATGGTATTTACTTTTATTTCAATTTATTTTCAAGCTGATCCTTCTGCACACCTCATTCTAAGTAGTATATGAATATAGATGCTTACAATGTTAGCTAAATGTAAATTTGAAACATATAAACAGTTTGGAAGGATGTGATAACCCTCGTATTTATAGGAAACTGACAACATGGCCCTATTTCTAAAACAAAACAGCTTGAAAATCTCCTTTTTATATAACTGCATATGAAGATATATTTAACTGAACTGTTAAAACTGGAATTACTTTATTGCTTTAAACCTGGTAATAGTTGCACAGATTCTCCTTGAGCTGAGAGCAGCACACTCACTATAGAAACAACAGTATAATTTATACTTTGCTGAAGAACGACACCCCCAAATTCCATTTATAACATCATAATGCACTGAAAGATGTAGAAAGATGTATCTTATGTATCATTGCTATTCTAAAATTGTAGGAAAAATGTCCCCCCAAACAAAGCAGTTACCAGAATTTGAAAAATAAGACTCCGCTTCCTATTCAGTTGAAATATGAAGAAGTATGTAGTAAGAGCTACCAGATTCATTTGAAATTAGAAAATCTTTCATGCCAAAAAAGGAGGTTAAACAAGGTGGGCTGAAAGCTAATATGAGCTCTTCAAGGGGACTGCTCTGTAAGTCCTTCAAAGGAAGGGAACAGACACAGAGAAAAATCTTTTCTTATCGCTGTAACATTAATCTGAGTACAGGAATCTAGAAAGTCATTGAACTATAACTGCCAGAATAGTGAGGTGCTGGAGTAGAGTTCTACTACTACTAAAATTAAAAATAACTTAAGTAAATAATAATTAGCATGTAATCTGTATTTTATATTGAAAGATTTATATAAAAGATCTATGGTCATGATACCAAAACTGAGATTTGATACTTTAAAAAGTTATCTTTTTATTTTAACCCTTTTGTTTATGGATTTAGTGTTTTTAAATAAAGAGTTCTATATTTACACTGAGACATGCTCTGTTCTAGAGACTATGAGTCCAAAAGGAATCGGGTTCACAATCTGACCTTAATTAATTTTTAAAACATCCCTAACCAAGGTTGTTCTCCATTCAATTCCAGATCAGTATGCAAATTGTGTTACACTTTTGCTTTTTATTTAAATCACAATAACTTAATTTAGCTAAACATCAAGAAAATAGATTTATTCTCCTGGAAGCAAGATGTATAATTAAATCTTTCATGAAAATGATTAAGTCTTATTGAAAAAATCTAGTAGGAAACATTTAATTGCAATTGACTGAAAGAATGCCACACTAAAAGAACATAAATCAAAACATTTGGCATGCCCAACTGCGATGGGTCAACCCAGAACAATCTAGTAGTACTGAGATAAGAGGTAGACACCCACACAACAAAATAAGTCACCTTTACTCTGTGTCTTCAAGTATATGACAGCAAACATCTCAGGGAATGATACTGAAAAATCACCATGCCTCTGTAATTCCAGTTTTCCCTTGACATATGGATTCTATTGCCGCTTCTCTTCCCCTCCTTTTCACAGGCCCTAAACCAGAAGAAAATACTTTAAAAAATCATTACTGTTGTGATTTCTCTTATAACTCCTCCTTCAGTGCCTTTCTATGACATGGCAATAGTATACAGAGTCCTTACACAAAATTTCATCCCCTTCTTTGCCTTTGCTGTTGGGCAGTGTCAGGCTACTGCTGCTCTGGAAATTAGCTTCCAAAGGCTGCTTTATTGCTCTTCACTGAGCACCTTCCCACAGGGACCTTTAGTGTCACCTCGGTAATGCAACAGCCTGCCTCTAGTACATTGCCTGGAATGCAGCATTCAATTTTACCTTTGATTGGAATTCATTTGCTCGTGGTGTCAGAAAGCATTCGTAAAAACTTGATGGCATACTTATTTTTGTAATGTTGCGTATTCTGACTGGCAACACTGGCGTTACGGTGATGGGGAAGAAGTAAAGACAAGAAGCTTCTGTAAATACAAAGAGACAACAATTTTTTATAAATTATGCATTGCTGAAAACCCACCATGTTTGCTGTTAAATTCAACACGTATTCAGTTAAAGAGCATGCAGACTGGTTCTAAATAAAGCAACAAGTTACAATGCCCCAGGCAAAAAGCATACCAGTTCTCTCATTATCACACATTGAGAGGGAAACAGAGCTAAGTAAGGTGAGCAGAGAGGGATCTTTTTAAATTTAATTCTGCACAACTGTATCAATTCTAAACCATCGAATTTAAACAGCAGACATGGGAAGGCAGCAATGGATTGAAATCGAGGGTTTATTCCATAATACAAATAGGCATGCATATTGCTAGACAAGGTTTTGGATCAGATGCAATTAGTCTGTGGATCATGCCAGAAGGCAGATATTGGATTTGATTTGGAAACCGATATTAAAACAAATCTACATTTGAATTATAGATTAAAAAAATACTTCTGGTTATCTTGTAAGGTATTAATTTGAGACACAGTAATGAAATGCATTTCGCTATAAAAAGAAGCTAGATCTGTCTGTCTTGGCAAGAGTGAATGAGAGGTAAAGGTCTTGTGATCTTACTTTGGGGTTTGCCTCCTTTATTTCTTAACAAAACCTACAAAAATCAATATATTATGAACATTCTTCTCATACCAGCTCCCATGCTGAATCCAAAACACAGCATTTTACTAGGAGAAAAATTTGCATAACCTCAACTGAAAGAAACCAGGATGGTGATTATTAAAGAAATATACTGTAGCATTGAGTAGCATGTCTGATCTTAAGACTGTGTGAGGCAACAGTGTGCTTTTGTGCCCAAATAAGGATCAGATTTCATCTGCTTTTTGCAGTGTGAAGGGACCCTGATATGGACATAACCTCAGTAAGACTGGTCGCTGCACAGTCATCCTCTGTATTCCAGTCATCTTTGTTTCAGCGGAGCAAATCAGCAAATACTATCAGTTTTTTATGAGTTTCTATATTCTTGTCTGAATAAAAAGATTTAGGGTTTTCTTATCTTTTTTTCTAACCTTTAAGCACTCTATTTCCAGTTACATTACACAGAGAACCATTCAAGGTCTTACTTTTCTCTCCATTCACTATAACCGAAATGAAAACTGGGGGAGGAGAGGAAAGATATTCATTCTTCCACATGCTCAAGTCAAGGCATCAAATTAAGCATCTATTTACCTTCACACGAATGATTCCAGACTAAAATCTTATTTCTAGTACACCTAAAGGTAGACTTCATTTCACTTAAACATCTATTGGATGAAGACTGCATCACCTTGATATGTAACATTCTCTTACAATTAATGAAGAGGAACAGGTACTTCCTGGGTGAAGTTCAGCTCATTCAAAGGTAGCTGACTAAAATTAGGACAGAAAACCCATGCCTTACGGTAACTAATTTATCTTTTCCTTTATTTTCTGTCATGGTTTGATCCCTGTCCCCTTTGACATGTGACCAGGCAAATATCCCTTTCCATAACCCTTTTGGAATGTGGAAGACATGCTCTTTCTGCTTTCCAGATTGATACGGAGTGGCTGCTCTAGCAGTCTCACTGGCTTCCCCTGCTCTTCTGCTTAGATCTGGCGAAACAATCCATCTTCCATTTCTCTCTCAGAAGAATGGAGTTGGATTTCATGAGTTTAACTGTAACCATGGCATTTTCATGTCAGAAGAGGGAGGAAGAGCAGGAGGGGATACCTTAGCTGGTCCCTTATCAGCTGTTAACATTTCTTTTCCTTTTCTCTATTCACTTGTCTTTTAACCCATTATTTAATCTCTGTTAATAAAACTTGTTATATTTTTCTTTATTATAACATTGTACCTGCTTTTCTGTTGTGTTTTAACAATCCTGACAAATCCAAACTGGCACAAAATGTTCTAAAACAGGACATATTTTACCACAAAAAATTGTTTAAGTAACCATCTCAGATGTTGACTTCTACATCTAAATAATTCCAGGGTTAGGCATGTGAAACTCACCATTATTTTTATCTTACTATTCTTCACTAAAGCCAAAAGGAAGTGTCTCATAATGTGTCAGATGTATAAATACAGCACCCTTTTGTTTCAATGAGACATTATTCACATGCCTTTCCATAATTAACTGGTACTTACTTAGTAATGGGTTTTTTTAAGCACAGAGCTATTGATCATTCTGATATGTGACAAAACCAAACCCAGTCTATTTACCCCTTTTTTTTTGTTGCAGATACTACAACAACATACCCCTAGTCTATAAATCTATCCCAGAGATTTTCATTTCATTTGTGGTAGCAACAGTTGAACAGTCTACAGGAATGTATATAATTCTGGTTTAGTAGAGACAAAAATGCCCATCTTATATTTTTAGCCTGGAAAGTGTTACTGTGGAGTTATATTACAATATTAAAAAAAAAAAAAAGAATAATTTACAGAGGTGTTTTGTTCCTGTGTGGGAAAGAACACTTCATTTCAGGCCCTGATATATGAAGGTCTAAAAGGTCACTTCTTTTCTCATTCATGCAAGTTCCTCATAATGCTAACATTTTTTTTTCTGAATTCCATTAGCTTTTTTATCAAAGACCTGCAGGTGTTTTGATGTATTCAACAAAAGATCTATTTAGAAGGCATTGTGGCTGCAAACATTAGGAAGGATTGAGAACAAAATTACT
Source organism: Upupa epops (assembly GCA_013397515.1). Taxonomy (NCBI): domain Eukaryota; kingdom Metazoa; phylum Chordata; class Aves; order Bucerotiformes; family Upupidae; genus Upupa; species Upupa epops. The sequence continues at coordinate 37,453 of VZRI01007094.1, read as the reverse complement.
GAAGATGTGTTGCAATCCATGCCTTTGCTTTAATGTATTCAATACTTAACTGTGTATATTGCTTTTTCAAGTTGAAGAAGTCTTAATTAACACGGAACAGGTCTTTCATGTTACATGGAAACCTCACATATGCTTGTTATACAATATTATTTGCATAATAATGCATGAGTTCATTTTACATTAACCTCGGCAATAACCACTCTGTGATTGCTCATTTTCATTAAGTCAAACCACCTTATTAGAGAAAACTCCACAGACTTATTTTATATGATTTGTTAAGGAGCTATTTAGGGGATCAGAGGTGTTCTTCAGAGCAGTTTTCTCAGCCTGTGAAGCTGGGACACCCTGGTGTTAATGTAATGTTTATGATTAACTCAGCAAACAACCTAACTTTTCTGAGCAACACTATTACATTACATAATTATGCAAAATTTCAAGATACCTAAACTTCATGTTTTTATCCAATTGCTTTCCAAAACACATCAAATACTTTTAGTATTCACAAGGAGCACATATTATTCTAATACTCCATAAAAATCAATAACTGAAGCATGCTTATTTACAGCCATCTCTTCCTCTTGAGCTGACAGAAATCTGTTTATTGGAGTGGAATTCTCTCTAACTCCTGAGAAATGGACTAGTAATGAATAATCTGAAATTTGTCTAAGCTCTGGCTATTGATTTAATTGCAAAATCATGGGATATAGCCCACATATGTGAGGTGTACACAGGCATAAAATAATAGCTAATAAAGATTTGCAGTGAAAAAGAAGGAATCAGGATTGTGTAGATAATCCAAAAGATAATTCAGCCAAGTTTAAAACAGCTTCTATAAACGCAGGTAGCATGCATTAAGACACAGTTCAGTGTTCTATGAAGTTTCACTTGGACAGCATCTTTGAAAATCTACAGATAAGACTGCATATATTTAATGGTTAAAAGGACTGAGACTAATAAAAAACTAGTGTGATTTTTTAAGAGCAGAAGGCATTATTTCAGTAAGAGGTTTTCATTATGTTTCACTGAGTCACTGAATTATTGAGGCTGGAAAAGGCCTCTGAGGTCATCAGGCCCAGTCTAGGACCTGATGTTAACACAACCCAGAGCAGGGCACTAAGGGCCACATCCAGTCTGGACTTAAACACCTCCAGGGATGGGGACTCCACCACCTCCCTGGGCAGTCCATTCCAGTGTCTGATCACCCTTTCTGTGGGGAACGGCTTCCTAACATCCAGCCTGAACCTCCCCTGGTGCAGCTTCAGGCTCTGCCCTCTTGTCTTATCACTGGTTGCCTGTGAGAAGAGCCTGACCCCCACCAGTCTACAACTTCCTTTCAGGTAGTTATAGAAAGGGATAAGGCCCCCCTGAGTTTCCTCTTCTCCAGGCTGAACACCCCTATCTCTCTCAGCCTCTCTTCATCAGATTTTCCCTCCAGTCCCTTCCCCAGCCTTGTTGCTCCTCGGGACCTGCTCCAGCCCCTCAATCTCTTCCTTGAAGTGAGGGGCTTGGAACTGCCCCCAGAACTCGAGGGGAGGCCTCAGCAGTGCTGAGTACAGAGGGAGAATGGTGTCCCTCGGCCTGCAGGCCACACTATTCCTGATCCAAGCCAGGACGCCCTTGGCCTTCCTCCCCAGTCTGCTGTAAGGCCTAATGATCCAGTTTAATAATCTACAACTACTGTAGTTACATTTTTTATCTTAAACAACTTCAGCTTCAGCTTCAACCATGAGTTATTCTTTCTCTGCTACATTAAAGGCCTTGTGTCAGATACTGTCTTCCTCAAATACTATATTTAGGTCCTAATTTCACGTGCTTTGAAAATATCATATAGACTCTATATGACAATCTTGTTGTTTCCAACACCATCTTTGTAAAATCTTGTCTGGATTACCTTAAAATTGTGGAAACAATAGTCACAAAAATATCATAGAAAAGGTCAAGAAACCAAATCTGGAAAGTTAAATTGCTTGTAGAATGGATCAGACTTCTCAAACATATTTGTGGGTTTTTTTCTTTATTTCTATTCTTTCTTGCTTCTATAATTCTTAGTGAAAGAATGAAGGGATGTGATTGTCAAATTATTTATTTTGTAAATATTTTTATGGCATTTATAAGGTCCTATGATTGTATTTGCTTCTAAAGCTCTGTATTAGTTGCCTAAGTGGTTGATGTTTCCTAGAAGTACTTTTGATCTTGAGAGAGCTGAAGAGGAGATGATTTAATAAACTTAGATTGCAACAAAACTTTGGAAAAGAAATATTGCAACAAGAGTTTGTCAAAGATCACAATCTTCCTCTGCAAGTTTTAATCTTTGGTAAAATCTCTAAGCCATACTTACCATGCAGATATCATTATCCTAGTACTCTTAACCCATTCTTAATAGAATCATTAGGGACCTCGAAAGATCATCTAGTCCAATCCCCCTGCCACAGCAGGATCACCCAGACCGAGTTGCACAGGAACACAGCCAGGCAGGTTTTGAACATCTCCAGAGAAGGAGACTCCAAACACCCCCCTGGGCAGCCTGTTCCAATGCTCTGTTACCCACACTAGGAAGAAGTTCCTTCTGATATTTAGATGGAACCTCCTCTGTTCCAGCTGGCACCCATTACCAGATGACCTTGAGAAGAGCCTGGCTCCTTCCTCCTGACACCCACCCCTCACATATTTATAGACATGAATGAGGTCCCTCCTCAGCCTCCTCTTGGCCAAGCTCAAGAGACCCAACTCCCTCAGCCTTTCCTCATCAGGGAGCTGTTCTACTTCGTCATCTTTGTTGCTCTACTCTGGACACCCCCCAGCAGCTCTGTGTCCTTCTTGAAATGAGGGGCCCAGAACTGGACACTATTCCAGGTGAGGTCTCACTAGTGCAGAGTAGAGGAGGAGAAGTAACTCTCTCAATCTACTCCCATTCTGATCTTGATCTGAAGGGCGCAGATGAATATTAGTATTCTGTGGATTCTGTATCGTATCTTGTATTCTCACACAGTTTGCCAGATTCATCTAAAATGGATTAGACCTTTACATGTGGGCAACATAATTGATGAAATTCTAGATAGCTCTAGAGTGATCGGACAATTCCAAATAACTTTCATGTGCAGTGTAATGTGTTCTGTTTCATATACTACAAACCTTTGAAAGTTAAGTGATGCTTTAAATGTTAATTTGATAACACTCTTATATCAAGGAAAACATTGCTTTAAGTACTTATTCATGTGCTCTATCATCTCAAATTTTGACATTAATCACTGGGAATCACTACTTTGAATTACTGTGTTTTGAAAGTGAGTCAACAGACTCACGATATGAAGTACATCAGAAACTCCTTTGTACCTTGTCATCTGACCTTTAGTGTTTCTGATGATAGGTCTTAATTAGTGTTTATGGTAATAGGTCTTAATTATCATTCAAGGTATTTCAAATGACAAGTCAAGCACCAGTAATAAGAAGTCTTACTTGCTGAGTTTTTATTAATTATTTGTTGATTTGATGAGTAGCATTGCACAGGTTTGTCAAATTGTAAAATACATGATTCATATTGCCCTCATGTAGAAAATTGCTTGGTTGTTTATTTTCAGCATAATAGAATAATCCATTTTATAGAGAATTTTAGGAAACTAAATGATTCTTCTGCGGAGAAATACAGAAGGGTTCAATCTGTGGATACAGAACAGTGTAAAAACCTCAGATTCATAAATTCAGATTCATAGATTCATATAAAAGGAATAAAGGAAGCAGAGGAAATAAAGGCAATAGAGTGATTATTTACAAGCAGTATGAAATTTGTAATGAATTAGTCTGCATTAAAAACCCACTTGGAATGACTAGGTCTGGGTTAACCACATTCAGCTGGGGTTTACTTTCAGCATTAATTACTGCAGAAATTAGTTCATAGATTCCTAGAATGGTTCAGGTTGGAAGGGACCTCTAAGATCATCCAGTTCCAACCCCCTTACCATGAGCAGCTTTTTCAAGTACAGCTGATCCATGAATTATCTGAGTTACACTGAAATAATTATTGAAATTTAATTTTAGAAGCTGACCTGCACATAGAGAAGTGATAACAACTTCATTTTCCTGTGTGTTGTACACTAGTGTTTTGTGTGAGTGAATTGCCCATTAACAGTCTCGATGTGCTAGTTTTGACCTAATGTAAACAAGATAGCATCTTAATTATAATTTATTCAACTGTGGTGAATGTACCATAAATTAATGTGACGCATTTAACAAATGTTATTAAAACTAATAAAGAATAAAGGATTGGATGCTAGCAAGCATTCAAGATTATACTTCTCCAAATCTTTCTTCCAATTTGAGATATCATGGGTTTTCTGAAAGGATATTTTTAAATTGATGGTTTCATTTTATTCATATATAAGCATATTTCTGCTAGGCCTGTACAAATCTCAGACATCTTAGTCTTAGACATCAAAAACATAGTTGTTATATAGTTAATTTAGTGATGATTTAAGCAGAGCAGAATGTTTTTGTCTGAAGAGTAGGTGCTGAAACTGTTTAGGATGCCCTCAGGCACCTAAAGTATGGACTTAGGTCAGGCTGATATAACACTTACAGGAAAACAGAGGTCAGCACTCTGCTCAGGCCAGCAGTTATACTCTAGAGTTTCTTAAATGACACCAGATGCTCAAGTTCAGCGACTATAATGACAGCTTAGACAACTAGCTAACAGTGGTATTGTAGACACAATTAGCTTGTTGGCTATGGAACTCAGTGTTATCCTTGGTTGGTGGGTGTCAGGAGGACAGAGCCAGGCTCTGCTCAGTGGCATCCAATGATATGACACGGGGCAATGGGAGTCTGCTGGAACATAGGAGGTTCCGCATCAATATGAGAAGAAACTTCTTCATGGTGAGAGTGACAGAGCACTGGAAAACGCTGCCCAGGGGTGCTGTGTAGTCTCCTTCTTTGGAGACATTTAAAACCTGTCTGGACATATTCCTGTGTGACTGGACCTAGATGTTCATGCTCTGTCAGGGAGTGGATGATCTTTTGAGATCCCTTTCAATCCCTAACAGTAATCCTGTTATTCTGTAGGTGACCAACCTATCACTTTTTAAAGCTTAGATGTCATGTAATTGAATTAAAAGAACAACTAACACATTAATGACAGCAGAATTTCTTTTCTTTATCAGAAGTCTTTATCTCCTTCTTTATCAGAAATGGGTATTTTTGGGGGAATCAAATTAAATCCTATAGATCTTAGTTATAAACAGCAAATATTTTCTCTCAAACAAGGCAACAGGTATTGCCAGAAGCAGGAATCAGGATGTTACTGAAAAATTTCCAGTAGAATTAAAGTTTCACACAGAAGCTCACTCCTCTAAGCAATCTCTGCAATTCCACAATAGGTTTGCTTGGAGAAAGCTGGAAAAAAGTTAAACAATTTCTTAAGTCCCATTTAAAGTCCAAGCAAAACTTTAAAAGAAAAAAGCAAGGAAAAGAAAAATATCAGTCGAGCAAAACAAATATGACTAAGAAATTTTCAGCAAGTATCCCTATTAGCTGTTGAAGGACAGATGTAGAACTATATCAAGTACAACAAATTGGAGGAAATCACTCTTCTATATCTCATTCTCCTCCTCTCAGAATGTATATTGCCCTGGTAATACTTTATATTACCAGGAGAAAAATAAAGTGTCCTTTCAGCACAGAAAATAATAACTCCTCTAAGGTACAGATAGGTGAACTACAATAAATACACTTGGACATCATAATGCAGTCAGCTATGTTAAAAAATGTCAGGCAAGATTCTGTAATATGACTGAATATTTGGAATAGGTGAGTAAAAGAAGAGATGACAGCAAAGCCAATATCTTCTCAATGCTATCTAGTGATAGGGCAAGGGGCAGTGGGTTCAAGCTGTAACAGGGGAGGTTCCATATAAATATCAGAAATACCTTCTTCACAGGGAGGGTACCAGAGCATTGGAACAGGCTGCCAAGATGGGTTGTGGAGTCTCTTTCTCTGGAGATATTCCAGACCCGCCTGGATGTGCTCCTGTGCCACTTGGTCTAGGTGATCCTGCTGTGGCAGGGGGACTGAACTAGATGATCTTTCAAGGTCCCTTCTGATCTCTAATGATTCTATGATTCTATTATTCTATGAAATGCCTTCTCAAAACTGGTGTAAAGCTGAGGCTGAAGCCATTTCTGCTGATACTCTGCTACCAGCTGCAAAGGGAAATGTAAAGTTCTTCTCAGGATAAACCACTGACTTGAGAAAGTTTAGCTTGTTGGGGATGTGTTCTATTTTAGCTTTTAACTGACATTGAAATATTGAGATCAGATCCTTAAGAAACATACTAGTAATTCCTCTCATGGAGAAATACCCTTGTATGGGTGAAGAACCACTTGTCAAGAATTCCTGGCAATCAGCTGGATTTTAAAAAAGCAGAACTTAAAATACTTGGAATATCAACACCTCAGTGTTGTCAGTGTTGTTGTCAGTGCTCTAACGACATATAAGCTTTCCTTTACAATGGTTTCAGACCTGATCTCGCAAAGGAAATGTTCATATTTGCCACATATTTTCTCTTCCTTGGCACTTTAATTAAATGGTGGGTCTGTACAAACATGGAATTATTGAGGCCAGAATGGGTCTCTGGTGAGCACAGGTACAAATCCTGAATAACAGTGTGTTTCTTGTTAGGGAAGTGACATCCCCATTGTTCCATGTGTGTCACCTTTACATCTAACTTATAAGGAAAAACTGATGAGAAGCTTTGTTTTAAATAACATCTCTTTAAGTACTTCAAGTGTCTGGGCTACAGAGACACATTTCCCTGCATTTAGAATTTACAAATGCCTTTTGCACGCATAAGAGACTGATGATATATCATTTGTATCTGACAGGAAAGGGAAGTCTTAGTTCTCTAAGGAAGAACACAAGCTCCCCTGTCTCGTTAATGCTAGTTGTCCACCTTTGATAATACTGCACATTGTAGTATTTTTAGTTGGGGTTTGTGCATTGACTACCTGAAGATTATTCCATTTTGACAAAATAAATATTCAATCAGCTAGAGGAAATGAGAAAACATGATTCTGTAGCACGGCAGATACCATAGGATAAGGTAAATCTGGTTCTATTAAATTCACAAGCATCTTAGATTAAGAAACAATGGAACAGTAAAAATGTAAACTAATTGTTCTACCTCTCCAAGGTCTCTGAGTGCTGTAACCACTAGGTACTGTCATAGCCTTGCTTCCTCTCTGACTGAACAGACCTGAGCGAGTTGATTGCTAAATGAGGTAGCTCCAGTCAGACTCTAAAATATACATCAAATACATATTTTGAGCTACCTATTTAGTAAGATACCTGTTCAACATGGAATTAGTATTTATGGAATGCTTAGAGGTTTGGACACTATTGCCAACTTATCACTAAGTGTAGGTAGATTTCTTCTGATATAAAGCAATTTTAACACACAAGAAAATGTAGAGGTTCCAGACATTCAATAAGAAGTAATAGAAGTGTTTGACACCATAAACATTTTTATGCACAAGAATGAAAGCACCAAAGATATTTTTCTGTTAAAACAGTGGTGTATGAATAGTCTGCTCAGATGGATAAAACAGTTCAGGGTCTTTCAGTGCTTCTAGAGACCGAAGGACAAACTACTACCACACGTATTTTTGCAAGCATTTCAAATACTACAAGCTTAAACTCATAAACTAAAATTACAGAGTCCTATTCAGCCTATTCATTAATGACAAGGGGCAATGGGTGCAAGCTGGAACAGCGGAGGTTCCATCTAAATATCAGAAGGAACTTCTTCCCAGTGAGGGTAACAGAGCATTGGAACAGGATACCCAAGGGGGTTGTGGAGTCTCCCTCTCTGGAGACGTTCCAGACCCACCTGGATGTGTTCCTGTGCAACTTGGTCTGGGTGATCCTGCTGTGGCAGAGGGATGGGGATTGCACTAGATGATCTTTCGAGGTCCCTTCCTATCCCTAATGATTCTATGAGAACAATGACAGAGATTGGGGTGTTGTAGTCTAAACTCTGTAGTAAGAAATTAACTGGGTGCAAAAAGTGCTTTTATTTTTATTTTCATGAATTATTATGTGGGGTTCTTTGTTCAGGTATTAATTGTCAGCTTGTTTCACTGTGGTCTGTACTAACTGGAAGATAAATCTATGTTTACCATTAGCAAGTAAACTGCAAGGTAATGCCCAAGAAGTCAATTGGTTATGACCTGTGTGTCACAAGGTGTGTGATCATCAAAGCAAGAGAGCATCTTCCTTTTAGCTTGACATTATCAATCAGAATATGGTACAAGAATACCTTTTTCATGTACTCGATTGTATGAGTTTCATATGTAAATGTCTATATTTTTAGATAGAAAACCCAGTATTTTTTTTCATAAAAAAGTAAGTAATCATGGAAATCATGTAGTCTTGCAGTGTGGTTGGGTTTATATCTACAGTTAGCCACACTGCCCAGCTCTGAGACAAACTCTCTCTAATTGACACAGTGCTCAGGAGCCTAAACAAAACAAAACAACAGGGAGGGCTCACTCACCACTTCTGATCACAGAGGAAGAAAACTCAGCTGAGGGAAAGAAATCAATAATTTTTCCAGTACAAATGAAATCCAGTTACCTGGATGCACAAAAAGAGAGACAGGAGATAAGCAGCCCATACGTAGATTCTTGAACCTAGCTCTGTGGTCTCTTTTCCCTTTGGGGACATATTGACATGTCTTTCCAAGAGGCAATGCATTGTGACCCCTGCCTGCTTCTCTGCCATGAGGGCGATCTCTCAGCCACTTTCCCAACTAGCATGATGGGGACCCCCCCTGGGATGCAGTCTGGTCAGGTACCCCATCACAGTGGGAGGTCTCAAAATAGCAGCAGTTTTAAGTAGTTGAAGTCTGCAGATGCCATTGCCTGACCTTCTTCATGTTGATCTCACTGGCTGCAGAGGACCTGTTTGTTCACTTCCACCTTCACCACTTTTAAAGTTGAGCAGCATCTGGGAAGTTTTCCTCCTCCTTCCATTTCTGTAGTCTGTGCTGCAGTTCACCTTCTTTTTCTACAACAATCAACGTTCCATAAATAAAAGAAGGTAGCTTCCAGAAAATCTAGGTTTACTCTTTCATAGAAAATCTTGTTTACTCTTTCATAGAATCATAGAATCATTAGGGATTGGGAGGGACCTCAAAAGATCATCTAGTCCAATCCCCCTGCCACAGTAGGATCACCCAGACCAAGTCACACGGGAACACATCCAGGCGGGTCCTAAACCCATAAAACTGCTTGCATGAGCCATACCGGCCCCTACTGCCACCACCAGAACTATGCCTGGCTCAGACCATGACATTTTGAAGTACCACCTGCCCCTGGAGACAAAGCAAGTTGCCTAAACCAGTGAGCGTTCAGGACATCCTTGCATAATGGCTAGTACTATCGTACCATTGCAGCCTATAAACAGGAAATCTCAGCAGCTTGGAGAGTCAGGCATGTGACAGTCTTGACATTCTCATTTTCTTCTGTCTTTTGGCTAACTGTGCTCTGGAGAAATTCAAATATAAGCAATTTTAGTATTCTTGTTTAACCTCAAAACAGAAGTTGTTTATTAGAAGACTATACTGAAATGAATTGTAGGCTCAGTAATTTCTTCTTAATGATGCCCCTTATTGGTTTACATATTTTATTGTCATCTTAATTAAAAAAAAATTCAATCAAATCTTGCCCGAGTGCTTGTTTTCTTTGAGGAGTACTACATAGCTAAAAGCAGTCTGTTAACTAACTTTTTTGATGTATCTATGGTAATAAAACTAAATAACCACAAGCACTGCAGGGGTTTAGAGTACCAATAATATGAGGAGAGGTTGAGGGGGATGGACAGGTTTAGTTTGGAGAAGAGGAGGCTGAAGGGGGATCCCATTGCCCTCTACAGCTCCCTGAAGGGAGGCTGTAGAGAGTGTGTAGTGGCCTCTTGTTGGTGACTGCTGACAGAACCAGTGTCAGTGATGTGAAGTTGAGGCAGGGGAGGTTTAAATTAGACCTGAGGAAGAAATTCTTTTTGGAAGGACTGGTTGGNGGTTGGACTCAGGATTCTGGGAGACCCTTTCCAACCATGATTTTTCTGGGACTGTACAGCACCCACTTGAANAAGAACCGTGTAGCCATGGTGCTTCACACCCTGATAGAGCGGCAGCATGGAGAGGGTCAGTTGTGTTTGTCAATCTCTCAGGCATTAAGGTTTTTTGTTGGTGTGGGGATGGTAGGACTCAGTATCCCTGTGATTTTGGCCCTGAAAGATTCTCCTCAGTATTGGAAGTCTATCATTGCATACTATTAGTTTCTTGCAGGCTTGTGATTTTGTTATAAGCTCAAAGGACAGAATATTTCTAGTGTAACTCTAGTGTAACTGAGTCTGGTACTGCCAGATTCTGTATCATTGAAGCTGAATACTTTAATTTCTGGGAATTGATTTTGCTAGGCAATTGTTTTGCTCATATGGAAATACTTCAATAACTTTCTTATTTTCTTTTTGTTTCCAGACTTCTCCATAAACATGACAAAATTTTTAGGTTCTTTGAGTAAATGTTCCCTCGCACATAGGACCAAAAGCGAGCAGCTTCACAGGTCTTTGAATTCTCTTCCTTTCTCCATTTCCACAAAAGGCAAAAAAATACAGGAAAGATTTTTGGTTTTACATTTTGTGGGACAATTCATGCTAAATTCATGAAATACCATCTCATGGCTTTCAACATTTCTTTCTGAAACACTAAATATACCTCATTTATCAATGGGATTCTATGAGCTTTGAGAAATTCAATTTCTTGACAAATCTGTACTATCATGCACGATGAGCTCATAAAGGTTTATTAAGAAGAATTAAGATTAAAATCTCTGGTATATCAATGACTAACTGATAAATACTATTGATTTAGTATTGCTTTACCCATAATATAATTTCCTGTTCAACAACATTTTGACCCCTAAAGCACTTTAAAAGCTCATCCTTTCACTATGGTGATTTGCAAAGTCCTCTTTAATTTAATATTATTTAAAAAATAAGAAATCCTAGCTGAGGAATTGCATTACTTTCTTCCAACCTTAGTAAAAAAAACCACATAGTGTTTCACTTATTTGGGGTAGGGTCAGCAATCAAGTACTAATTTAAGCTGCTCTCTTGCAGTGTATCTGCTATGCAGAAATAATTGCTAGTGGTGGAACACAGTGTGGCCATTCAGGGAAACACAGCCCAGCTCAGACAGTCTGTGAGAAACACAGCCCAGCATTTCTGCAGTTGCTGTAAGAGTCTGGGAGTAAGCAAGGAGTATGGTTAGGTGTAAGACATTGAAATTGTAATTTCCATTTCACACATGTAATTATGAAATTGAGACTTCTACTGCTGTTCTACTTGTGGTGCACTAGGGTATCAGGACTCTATACATGTATACTAAGTGTTCTGAGTCACCAGTTTTCTAGTGTTTCAACAACTACCTCATTAGTAGACAAGACAATGGACCAACCTGAGAGCAGGTGGCTGGCTGAATAACTGTCTAGGTAACAAAGCATTTGTCTAATTACTGCAAGAGCTCTCCAGGTGAGACTTCCCCCGTGAAACTCCTGCTGTTCATAAATTACTTGAAAAGTACAATTTGTACGTGTCTTTGAGGTTGTTAACTTCCTACATGACAGATCTGGACATTTCACTGACTGTTCTCATTGACTAAATCTTACACAGAAAATTTGAAAGTATAAGTTTTCAGACTGACCAACACCAGGTTAATGCCCAGAAGATTGTAAGCAGTAGGGCAGTGGAGTAGGAAAGAATCTTTGCAGCTTCAAAGACTGAACTGCCTTATAGCTGGAAAGCTATGTTTTCTGAGGTGGGCACAGAACAAGATAACCTTGTATCCTACTGCAGACAGGTATCTGGTAACCAGCTATAGGGTATGAGGGAATGGAATAAAGCTCTGTCAGAGGAAATTCAGATTGGACATTAGGAAAAGGTTCTTCATTGAGAGGGTGGTCAGTCACTGAATAGGATACCCTGGGAAGGTCATAGCACCAAAACCATCACAGCTAAAGCAGCACCTGGACAGCATCCCTAGTCATATTAATGTAAACCTATAAAAAGCAGGGTATTGCAGTCGATGATCCTTACAGGTCTGTGACAAACAGTTGATGTAACTGTCTAGAAAGGTTTCCCACTAGCAGACCATTCTCTTGATCATCCATGGAGAGGAGCAGAACGAGGCTATTATTGCTTTTTGTGTTTGTGTGAATATTGAGTGATTGTACTACATGAACTTTCGAGGTCCTTTCCAATCCCTGATGTTTCTATGATTCTATGAATGTGTAGTGTATCTGTCTGTGCCTACCAGCAAATACATGTGTATAAGGTTTATGTGTACTGCATACATAAGTTTCTGTGTTTAGACACTCAGTCTTGTTACTGGTTGTACCTGGGGGGATGGAGCTGGGGCAGCCTCACAGTTGATGGGCTGTGAGATTAAGAAGATGGAGCATTTAGGCCTACGGATCAGTTGAGTCATAAGAAAGGAGCAGGAGAACATTTTAGTGTCTCAACATCTCTAGTGGAAGATGCAGCAGAGACGGTCATTACTATACAAACTGCAGCTGACCATCCTGTTCAAAAGGGTTGCTTCTCAACCTCCACCAGTGTGCCCAAGTGGCATGAAAGGCCAATGGCATCCTTGCTTGTATCAGAAATAGCATGGCCAGCACAACTAGGAATGTTATTCTCCCTCTGTATTGGGCACCTGTGAGGGTTCCACTCGAGTACTGAGGGCACTTCTGGGCCACTCTCTTCAAGAAAGAGATTGAGAGGCTGGAGCAGGTCCAGAGGAGCAATGAGGCTGGTGAAAGAACTAGAAAGGAAAGTCTTATGAAGAGAGGCTGAGGGAGCTGGGGTTGTTCAGCCTGGAGAAGAGTCAGGGGAGACTTCATCACACTCCATAACTACCTAAAGGGAATTATAGACAGGTGGGGAACAGGCTTTTCTCCCAGGCAGCTAGTGATAAAACAAGAGTGCAGGGCCTGAAGCTGCGCCTGGGGAGGTTTAGGTTAGATGTCAGGAAACCCTTCCTCATTGAAAGGGTGATTAGACATTGTAATAGACTGCCCAGGAAAGTAGCAGAGTCATCATACCTGGAGCTGTTTGAGACTTGACACTTAGTGACAAGGTGTAGTGACTCTTGGATATGTCACTTATGTGACACGGTCTAGCTGATATGGTGATGTTTGGTCATAGGTTGCTTTGATGATCTCAGAGGACTTTTCCAGCTTCAATAAGTCCATGATTCTATGAGAACTAACCTATGCAAAGCATGCAGCAAATTAGGTTTTTAGTAAAACATTTGTGGCTGTGCAATGAGGGTAAAGGATGCTACTGCTGCACTGTGGCACTCATAGAATTAGAAGAAATTACTCTCCTCTAGCCCTTTTATAACTGTAGTGAAACAGATTCGGTAGAGAGGATGAGAAAGAATAATTTTAAGAGTAAGAGAACATACGTATTTTTTCATTTGAGTTCTGAAATGCTATTTTTAAGCGAATATGTAACTCACAAAGCTCAATACAGAATTTATTTCAAAGTCTCTGAAAGACTGATGAATGTTTGGCGTTTTTCTATAGAACTGTTCTGTTGTCAGACTGCTCGTGGCAAATGTCACTGTCTATGGTCTGTTATTACTCATACATTTCAAAACAAAAGTCTCCGCTGCTTACAAGAAAATGGTGTCTTTAACCTTTGTACATGTAAAACATTGAATTTTGTGACAATCCGGTGCTTCTTTCAGTTTTGTGTACTAAAAAATCATTTATGAAGTCTAAGCATGCAGGTCATGTTACCCAGCCTATCTTTTTTTCTAGAAAACTCTTTAATACCTCTGGCCTTTGCAAAGCCTATAATAAATGAATTATTATAACAGAATTGTTGCTGAAATGTTTGTCAAGCTTTTCAGATGAATTCACTTTATGTCAGCTCTACGGACTTGGCAGTTTGCCTGCCTCTGTCTCCTTAAAGAACTTACAGTTTACTTTCTCTTTTAAAAACTTTCCTTTTGTTTGTCTATGAAACATAATTCAGGGCTAAAATAACCCAAGCAAACATGGAAGCGTATTTTTTGGAAGACAAAGAAATAGTTAAACAAAGCAAACAATAGAAGAAAAATATAGTAATGTTATTTAACAAGAATTTCCTTGTTGACAATGAATTCTGAAGTGAAAGCTAAGACTTGACCTTATGGAAATCATACCATAAATAATTAATACTTGGTATTGCAAATTCTCTTACAGAATAAAATAGAACATGGAGAAGGTCTATAAAGGGGAGGAAAAAAAACCTACAAGGAAAGCTAGGAAATAACAAGTATAAAGTAAACACTTCTAACTTTCTTGTCTAAGCTTTAATCTGAGTATTTGAATAATCTTCGAGTATTCTATGTATTTCTGTTTAATCTTAGTCTAAGATCATGCACTGTGTATCCAAACATAGCCCTACAGAAGTTCTGAGGTTTCCACTACGCTGCAGTTGAACAGATGTGCGGATGCACCAACACGTCTGTTTACAAAATTATGTAAAGGGCTCATTGAGACAGGTGGTCAAGAGGGAGAGAGACAGGATTGATCTGTTACGTTCTTTAGAAATCCCAAACACACAGTACACCATGTTTATTCTTACTGTCCTAAATTTTGTGAAATAGGCATCAAAAAGTTTGAGATGTGAATCCATATGTAATCTGAGAGATCTGACTCGTAATACCAGCCATCAGTTAGCGAATAAGAGAGTGAAATGAATACTTATTTTGACAGTAATAATAGTTCTCCACAAAAACAAGAGAATGAAGGTAATTCTTAATGTTTCCTGAAAGTCCTTTCATGAGTCCATGAATGAGGCTAAAGCATGAAAGTAATACTCTCTGCAACAAAACAGATTGAATTTGCTCCAGCTTTTAGGACTTCTGGGGGTTTATCTGTTTATATTTTTAAAAGAAAATTATTATAGATGAAAAAGCAAATTCCATTACTTTGAATATCACATAATAAATGTATTTTAACAAGGCTGCAGGGTAAATACAAACTCTCTAGTCTCACATTATAAGAAACTTGATTGATTTTATTGGATCTTTTTTCTTGCTAAGAAAATTGCAAAAATTGAAGGTTCAATTTAATTTATACAGTAAATTAAATTCCGACATTTTGTATGAATCAACAACATACCTATAAGCTATCAGACAAGAGCTGTGTATTCAGGAAGGCTACTATATCTGTTCCTCCACAGCCAATTTTATTCAAATAAGGAATAAAATTTGTTCAGCTTCCTTCCTGTGATTATTAAATTTGATCACTCCCCACGTTGGATCTTTAGCATCATGAGTACTCAAGTACATTAGTATATTTACCGTAATATAAACAACGAGTACTGCTTAAATCTTAATCTCGCCCTAGAGAGATATCTAAGTAATCAAATATTTTCATTTCATGACTTCTGTTTGGGCTGTTTTTTGACTTCCACTGTTCGTACTGTGCAAAAGAAAAACAGCATTATGAGCTTTTATAAAGTTCCCATCTGATTTACTTTTTTCTCTCAAGAAAACCTGCAGTAATTTTTACCTATGATTTCAACAGAATTCTAGGGCTGTACATTGGAGTGTGGTAGTTGGCACATACAGCAGTGCCTTAGGAGATTCTTAGACCTCAGCAAAAGACACCATTAGATTGATGTTGAAATCTTTAGGGAAGCATGCTATAAAGACTGACAGTGAATAAAAGATTTAGGGTTAGGCCAGTGCCAAATGGCTACTTTTAAGGAAGAGTTTCTCAGCTCTTTACTTGTCTTAGTTCTTTGCTATGTGACCTTAACCATAATTTTATTTTCCTCATGGAATTTGATGTGTTTAGTTCAGCACATCTTCATCACAGAGGTCATTTCCTAAAGGAAGTCACAGTCTTCACAGTCTAGTAATAAAGAACAACTGAGGCACCGGTCTGGAGCCACTAGAAGGCATGTTATATTTTAATTTTCACTTTAGCAAGTTACTATATAGAAAAATCTGTACTACAAGGAACTGCTACCATAGAATCACCTATACCTAACAATAAGTTTTTATTTATTTGAACATCAATGTGTTGGAGTATGAGACAGGTGTTTTTTTAGCTTCTATAGCTAGCTAAAAGTGAGGATGTGACTACCATCATCTAGTTTTCATTCCATGGTAAATATTGTGAAATATTGATGTCTACATTATGTATGGATACAAGATAAAATGTAAAATACCTTAAGAACAGTATCTTGAGAAGCTCTTTATTTCACAGTCCCTTTGGGTTCCCTGATTTACACGTACAAAGAAATATGCATGATTCAGTGTTGAAGTGCATTAACATCAGATGAATACAAATGAAAGATATTAATATGATCTCAAATCATAGAATCATAGAATCATAGATTTATTAGGGATCAGAAAGGACCTTAAAAGATCATGTAGTCCAATCCCCCTGCCACAGCAAGACCACCCAGACCAAGTCCAGGCTGGTTTCAAATGTCTCCAGAGAAGGACACTGCACAAGCCCCCTCCAATGCCCCATCACACTCACTGTCAAGAAGTTATAGAATCACAGAATCAGTCAGAGTTGGAAGGACCATAGGATCATCCATTTCCAACCCCCCTGCCATGGGCAGGGACACTCCATCCTAGAGCAGGCTGGCCAGAGCCTCATCCGGCCTTAAACACCTCCAGGGATGAGGCCTCATCACCAACTTGGGCAACCCATTCCAGGCTCTCACAACCTCTTCTTTAATTGAAATAAATCTATTGTTCATTTACAACCAGTTGTCCCTAGAACTATTTCCCTGAAATAGATTATGTGGAAGACCTACTCTATGTAAAAAGCAAAGCAAACCAAACATTATTTTCACTCACATTTCTTCATTTGGCTTTCTGGAAGAGAAAATTACTATTATATATGAGTAAGAACTAATTAAATCAAGTAACTGTGACATTTGTGCTAATGATACCAATTAACCAACAGTGAAAGA
Organism: Upupa epops; assembly: GCA_013397515.1. Lineage (NCBI taxonomy): Eukaryota > Metazoa > Chordata > Aves > Bucerotiformes > Upupidae > Upupa > Upupa epops. The sequence continues at coordinate 20,413 of VZRI01007094.1, read as the reverse complement.
ACATGTTAAGTGAAATACAGTGCTACTGTCTAAAATGTCATAAATATGAGACATCATACTGCTGCGTTTTATTTAGAGCTGCGATGTTCTTTCAGAGATGAGCGTTTCAATAGGGAAATTCAGCACAGGAGGAAGGTTCTTGAGAGCTGTTGCTGTTAATGGGAAGAGCTTCATCTGAGTATGTCTATGTGTTGTGAAAGGCTGACCTCAAAGCACTTCTTCATGTACTCTTTCAGAAGTAGAATGTCCTGGCTGAGTACAAGTTTGTAGACAGACACACACAGTAGAATCTCATGCAGTGGTCATTGCTCACGTAAAAACATAAAGATAGCAGCTCAGTATCAAAGCAGACATTCCCATCATCAAACATTCAATGGGAATCTACTGTACTCACAATGTGCTGTGGATTACAAATGAAATGCAGACCACTGCTCGAAGCAGAGTGGAGCATTGGTAGTTTGCAGACCAATTAGACTATGAGAATGCAGGAAGGACTGTTTGGCTTTTGTTATATGAAAATGAACCAAAAATAAACTCTGTGAAGCTGTTTTCTTAAATGACAAAGGCCAAAAACCGATTTAGAAGTAAAATAACTAGAGCAATGAAAGATTAAGATGCAAATCAGGATTAGAATACGTTTGCCAGTGTTTAAGTTACTCTAATATAAACTTTCTTTACCATTTAGGTTTGAGGTCGGGTAGAAATTGAAGATTCTGAGCATTTATTCAGAGTTTCCAATAGGATTATTTAGACAGAACTGGGTTTGTGAATATAAAATAGGAGTGTTAAATACATAAGAATATGTATATATATCCATAGGTACATATATATATAAATATATAATTATATGAATATAATGTTTTTCAGTAAAAATTATGGAAGAACATTCATATCATAATAGTTTTAAAACTAACATTTTTCAGGAGTTTTCAGATTTTCAGATGAAAAGATAAAAATACAGTTGGAAAAAGTAAAAGAAAAAGCAGTTTGAAATATTTGTTATGAAGTGAATATAATTCTTTTCACTGGAGTTTCTGCGGCTTTGATATTGATTCTGGAAGTAAAGCTTTGCTTTATTACGACCGTTGCTTTGTTATTGTTGAATATCCTCTGGCCAAAAGCAGGGGCTGATTTGTTCGAAAGCTGCAGACAGCTTTTTTTTCTAAATGTCTATTCTGAATGAGGTTTATGCAGCTACTAAAAATGTCCTCTTGCCCTCTTCAGCTTTGAATGAATGCTTAGTGAAAGGGAGAGAGAGTGATAATCAAGATAACAGTTGGGACAGTAAGATTTTTTACTGATTCATCATATAACTTCTCCATCATCCGGTACAAGACTAGGAAATGTGATTAATTAAGGTTCCATGCGTTGTGGTCATCTCAGAAGATGATTGATATTTTCAAATACCAATGCCAAGACCACAATTAAGACTCAACTAAGACCTCACATATAAAATGATAATTTGGGAAAATGTAAAGCACAACTCCTTTAGGAGTTATTTCAGATCAAGATTGTCAGTTACGACATCCTGTTGCACCTTGAATTGTAGCAATCAGGTCACATTTCTGAGGCTGAAATTACTTTGAACAGTGTTGTGCAAAAAATTCATTGAACCATCTGATTATTTCCCAGTAAAGAAAAGGTGGGTCAAATCTGCATGGAATACTACATTTCTTGTAACAATATATTTCTTTATTATATATCTATTTCTGTTTTTATAATTAAATGTAACAAAAACATCTAAGATACATGAGGATATAGAACTGCTAGAGAGAGTCCAGTGCAGAGCCACAAAGACGATGAAGAGCATCTTCCTGATGAGGAAAGGCTGAAGGAGTTGGGTCTCTTAGGCTTGGAAAAAAGGAAACTGAGGGGTGACCCCATTAGTGTAGATCAATATGGACAGGGTGGCTGTCAGGAGGAAGGAGCCAGGGTCTGCTTAGTGGCACCCAATGACAGGACAAGAGGCACGGGGTGACAGCTGGAACAGAGAAGGTTCCACACCAATACGAGAAGAAACTTCTTCCTGTTGATGGTGACAGCTGAAAAAGGCTGCCCAGGTGGGTTGTGGAGTCTCCTTCTCTGGACATATTTAGAACCCACCCGAACATGTTCCTGTGTGACTTGGTCTATGTGATCCTGCTGTGGCAGGGGGATTGGACTGGATGACCTTTCAAGGTCCTTTCCAATCCCTAACAGTCTGATTCTGTGATTTTGCAATTCAGAGATATTTTTTCCTATTTTTCATTATAACTTTAAATTTACTAAAGACTGATCATACAATTCATACTTCTAGTGAAAATATGAAGTTAATATGTTCATATTTTAATATGAACATATGTTAATATATAACTGAGTAGGAAAAAAATTATATTTAAACCTGACAATCTTACATCAAATGTTAATAAACAACTTGTAAATAGTCACCCAGCAATGAACATCTATGTTTGGAATGATCATGACAAATGAAAAAGAAATTATTAATGAAATGTATTTTATCTTTATGAAAAAGAAGGAAAGAAAAACTATCATGTATGTTAAATACTGTTTGTGGTTCAGATCTTACAGCATTCGATATTAAAATTCTCCTAAAATAAGGATAACTTCATCATTTTGAAATTGGTAATTTTATGCACAATTCAAGGAATGCATGAATGACTTAAAAAATCAGTGACAGAAACATCATAAAATCTGAAAAAGAAATTGGATTTTTTTTTTCTAGTATTGTTTTTAATGCCTAAGATTGTATCTCCTTAAAAAATGGTTGTTGCCTTCCCAGGAAGGAAGAGATGATATTGAGTGTCCACTGAATCGTTAGAATAAAGAGTTGGAAAAGTGCTTAGTTTCATATCCAAGTATGACCTTGATGCCATCAATGAATGCTGAGGGAAAGCTGTAATTCCCAGGAGGAATTATTTTCCTGTTAAACAGATTTCTTCTGAGCAAGTCATGCTGGTGCATCCACTGCAGAAGTGAATAAAAAGCTGTGTGGCAGCAAAGGTGACAGTCCCTCCAGGTGTCCTTTGGATATCTTGTGTCCAGAGAAAACAGTGACAGCTCAAAAGATCAGGGTAATTAATCTCATTTATGCCCTTTCAAAGCTTTCACTCAATCTTTATAGGCTTTGGAGACGTGTTTTATTGTTTGAAGAAATTACAGAAATCAATGATTGCTACTACAGGATAAGAACTGAAGAGATGCTTATAATGAATAACAACACTCATCATTTGGGGGAAAACCAGTAATGCTACTAACGTATTGTTATTAATTCTGACAAGTATGTTATATTAGCTTACATTTTAAAATGTTAATAATAATTACTCCTGGATAATGGTTTTTATTATTCTAGTTGTAACTTACCTTGGATGCACCTATATTGCTTAACTAAATAGATAACAAAAACATTCCACTTCTAATTATCTTCTCTCTTACTTTCTTTTTGCCTTTTTCCCCTGAAAGATTGAGCTTCCCGACTGTATACTCCATTTTCTTCTAAAGATTTCCCATCTTTAAGAAGCGTATCACACCATGTGCAGCAACCAAGGCAGACAAAGGAATTTATTATCTTAAAATTTACAAGGGCTCAGGAGTTAATACAATCTTCCCAGTGAGGGTAACAGAGCACTGGAACAGACTGCCCAGGGGAGTTGTGAAGTCTCCTTCTCTGGAGATGTTCCACACCCACCTGGATGTGCTCCTGTGTGACTTGGTCTAGGTGATCCTGCTGTAGCAGGCGGGGTTGGACTAGACCATCTTTCAAGGTCCATTCTGATCTCTAATGTTTCTATGATTCAGGTGTTGTGAAGTTTTGATGACTGTCTTTATGTTTTCTGGGTGAAAGAGGGATTCTTCAATTATAAAGGTGCATATTCTTAACGATAAAAGAGCAGACTGGTAAGTTTTGTGGATCTGAATAATATCTCAGCCACTGAAATTTACTAGCTGGCATGGTGTTTAGACACACACTGAAATCTTTTTGTGCTTTTTGTACTGTTGTGTGAAGGACAAAAGCTGCATCTTCACAAAAATATCAGTCCTTGTGGCATTTGTCTGGTCCCTGTGGGTATTTTTCAACTGGAGAGCCTTTTTTTTTTACCATTTCAACTTATGCAGAATATTAAATTGCTTTGCAAGCATGTCAGTTAAAAACAGCAAGACTATTTGTTTGTTTATGAATACATTTGATTCTTGGCTTGCAAATTGTCACAAGCTGCTCAGCAAGACATTTCACAGGAAATTTTATTACCTGACCACTCTCAGAAAGGCCATTTTTGCATATTATACCAAATGGAATCTATGTCAGCTATAAAATCAAAGAAGCATTTGTGTTGGAATGTGTCCCTAATAATAACAGTAATTATATTTAGCACGTACTTAGCAATTTTAAACTGAAAAGCACTTAGTACCAGCTTTAGCTACTTAATTCTCACAGAACCTCAGCAAGATACGCAGCTATTCCTCCTCTCTTTCAAGGGGTATTTTGTTGGCTGATTGTAAGAGAAAAGAATGGAAAGAAAACTTGAGCTAATCCAGAAAGTTTAAGAATAAAACCTATTAATAGTTTTAGGAGTAAGACAAAGTGTGATGAAATAGATCTATTCCTTAAAACACACAGAAAACTTAGGTTAATCAGAAATAACTCACTGGACTCAAAGAAGTCCTGTGAAATATTGCCATCATTCTAAAAGTTTATTTTCTAACCTACCATCTACAATGAGAAAATCAAATGGAAAACTCTATCTTTTGATGATGTGCTAATGAATCACTGTTTTCCTGTGTACATTGAGCATGAGGAAATTTCTTTCTCTCTCTTCCAATCTGACAGAATTCTACAAGTTCTTAAGTATTTAACTGTTACCCCAAGACAATATATCTCTGGAGTGCACATTTTCCTGGCATTGAAAGATCATTGGTTGCTCTCTAGAGCAACAACAAGGAACTTGAACCTGCCTGGCTATCTATTAAAGGATTTAATTTTCCCATTGTATCTGTTTCCTATAGCTGCATTAGTATTGCCTGTCATTGCTGTAACCACAGCAGGCCTTATACTAGAAAAAAAGATCATACAATTTAAAGAAATGATATTTCCTTTAGCAGTCCAAATAGATTGAGGGTGGGAAATGCATCAAATAAAGATTTATCACTAAAGTGCCAAGAAGAATTGTTAATAATAATGATGATGATGATAATAATTTACCAACTAATTAGAGTAATTAAAATATGATCTATCGTAAAGTAAGTGCAATAAACAATAAGATCTTAGTTGATATACCTAGCTTAGAATTATTTAGGTTGGAAAAGGTCTTGAAGAATGAGTCTAAACATTCAGTCTTCCAAGCTCACTGTTAAAGCAGTGCTTGATGGCCTTTTCTATGAAAGAGTTTTTCCTTATATCTAACCTAAACTTCCCCTGGTGGAACTTCATGCAGTCTAATCTTACTCTATCACCTGTTACTTGTAAGAACACACCAACTCTCTACAACTTCCTTTCAGGTAGTTATAAGCAGCAATAATGTCTCCTCTCAGCCATCTTTTATTTAGATTAAATAGCCCCAGCTCCCTCAGGTACTCCTCTTAACTCTTGTTTAACAGACCTTCACCAACCTTGCTGCCCTTCTTTGGACCCACTCCAGCACCTCCATGTCTTTTTGTACTGAGGTTCCCCAAACTGAACAGCGTTCAAGGTGCAGCATCACCAGTCTTGAGTACAGTGGGACAATCACTTCACTGCTGCTGCTAGCCACAATATTTCTCATACAAGTCAGGATATTATTTACCTTGTTGGCCTTCTTGTCTTGAACCTATTACTGGCTGATATTTAACTAGTTTTCAATCAATAGGCCTAGGTCACTTTCTGCTGAGAATCTTTAGAATCACTCTTCCCTGAGCATGTAGCACTGCATCAGATTATTGTGACTCAAGTGTTGTATCTAGCACTTCGTTGTACTCATTGTAGACTTGGCTTTGTCCCATCATCCAGATCCATTTATTCAGATCACTCTGTGAGCATGTTTGACTCCTGCTCCCTGGATAGGACTTTCTATCCCATACCATCAAAATGAAAATCTAAGTTTGTTCAGTCTATCTATTAATCTGTCTGCTGATCCATTTGAACTGTAATAGTCAATGTGGGTAAGGAAGAACTTTATGAATGGGAGCCATCAAATATTTCACCTGTTTCTGCAAGCTATTTTTATTTTTTTATTATGAGTTATTTTTCACACAGTAATACACGAATAGTTCTTCTTTTCTTTCTTTCTTTCTTTCTTTCTTTCTTTCTTTCTTTCTTTCTTTCTTTCTTTCTTTCTGTCTTTCTTTCTGTCTTTTCTTTCTGTCTTGTGTTCTCTTCCTTTTTCAGACAATATTACTCAAGCACTCATTTTAACACCAGTCTAGGTCAAAATATTATAGAACCAAGGAATCATAGAATCCTCATGGCTAGAAAGGACCTCTAGGTTTATCAAGTCCAGCCCTCATCCTAACATCTGCCTAACCCCTAGACCATAGCCTCAAGCACTCTAGCTACTCTCCTTTTAAACACCTCTAGGGATGGTGACTCCACCACGCCCCAGGCACCCATTCTAGTGCCCAACCACTCTCTCAGTAAAAAACTTCCTAATGTCTAATCTAAAACTCCCCTTATGTTTTTATACCTGGTAAGATGTTTTAGTTTGAGTCTTTTCTGTTTCCTTTGGACATTTTCACCTCAATTCCCTTCTGTTATCAATGCCAGATGAATGTGTGACTTCCTCTCTGACTGCAAAACTTTTCCAGTTCTTTTTCTAGAAGTCTTAAGTTTATAAATACTTGCATGAGACATGTGCTGTATGTTTAATAAGAGGAGCTGAGGAAGACATGTAGTTAATATTGTATAGTGCTTTCAGTGCTAAATGTTACAGGTTCAGTTCACCTAAAATTTATGTGTTAGACATCTAAGTCTGAGATGTTCACCTCAGGCTTCATTTATGGCTGTTGAAGATAAATACGCACTTCCAGAGGGTGTCTGCTTTGATCTAATTTGGTTGCCTTTCATAGGTTGAGATTAATCTCTCTCTGGAGATGACTACTTCATTTCATTGATGATAACATAAGCCCAAGATGACTAGCACAACACTAGGCATTGAATTTTAAAGCACTGATGTTCTGGCAAACCATTCCTACCTGACATTTCTTTTATGACTGTCTGTACTTTGATATAATAACTAGTCCTCACAATTCAGTAAGAGTAGAGATTGTTCAATGTCTTTGAAGTCTCATTCCTTTGATTGCTGTAACATTGAGATTATTTAAAAATGAGTAAATAGAAGAAAACACACAAATATTTTTGCAGTGATGAAAATATGGTAGAAAGACTCATGCAAGTGGAGTGCTGCAATGGATACCTAAAAAATCTTTAGAAGGAATAGACCCAGAAGTGTAGGAAGCATATGTTAGGGAGTATGGGATTCCTCTATGTTAGGCAGTGGTTTGATTGATGATGGTGACAATAGAGTTGAGTCCTTACGGGTAAGAATGAGTGAGAAGCTCAAGAAGGCAGATTTCATGATGAGTTGCTGTTATATACCACCGAACCTGGATGAAGAGGCAGAGAAAATATTCTTTAAGCAGCTTGAGCAGTTTCACAACTGTTAGCTCTTGTTCTCATGGAGGCCTTCAACCTATCAGGTGACTGCTTGAAATACAATAGAGCAGAGAAAAAGCAGTCTATAAGGTTCCTGGAGTGTGTGTAAGGTATCTTCCTGAGAAAGCTGGTGAAAGAGGCAACCAGAGAAGTCTACGTGCTGGGCATGTAGAAACAACAGTGATAGTACAAGAAGAAAGCCTTTCAGGTTTAGCCAGGGCAGGTTTACAGTAGGTATTAGGGGAGATTTCTTCACCAGAACACTTATCAAGCACTGTAACAAGCTTCCCAATGGAGTGGTTGAGTTGTCATTCCTAGAGGTACTGAAAAAATGCATAGATGTGATGTTGAAGAACATTATATAGTTGTGACTTGTCAGTGTTAGGTTTAGAGTTGAATTTGATGATCTTTAGGGTCTTTTCAAACTTCCATATTTCTATGATTCTACTGGACATTACTGAGTCAAAACAATGTCATTACAGCAGTATCCAGGGCCCCTTATTTCATCATTAGGAGAATTCTCATGAAGTGATTCTGACATCCCTGTCTGGCTTTAAAAGTCTTGTGCATATGGAAGTTATAGGTGTGGTTTTGCAGTGGCAGTGTTGTTTATGGAATGAGGTTACTTGTTGGACTTGATCTCAAAAGTCTTTTCCAACCGAAATGATTCTATGACTTCCTGAAGATGCTTTATTTGAGTCATTGAACAGACGGATAGAAAACAGAATGCTTAGGAAGTTAGATAACTCTTTAATGAATATAAGCAAATCTAAGAGAAGAAGAGCAGAGGAGGAGTTTGAGGGAAGAGAAGGAAAACAAACTCCCTGAAGTTTCACATCAATCTTGTCTTGCCTTGTATGTAATCTTCTTTTAAAGATTATCATCTTACATAACAGAGTTTACTTTTCTACCAAGATGTCAAAGTCTTGAATCAGTACCATCTCCAGTTTGTTGATAGTTATTACATATGTCATCCAACAACCAATAACAAAGTCGAGGCTTCTAGAATGTAGGTATTAGAGGCTTTTGTACCTGGACAACACAATGGAGATGTTCAGGAGAGCAGAGTAATTATTTTTCTTCATAACTCAGTGAAGGTTTTTAATAGAAAGGTTTTGCTATTCCATACCAGCATCACCTTTTATACAGGAGTGCATATTTTCACATTGCGTCCTGGAACAAGCATATATAAGAAATAAAGGTAATTGTAAGCAGATAAGTATGAATATGTGTATTTATACGTCTATATTAATTTTAATACAAAGAAATTGGGGTCCTAGACAAAGTCTGTGACTATTTTTTATCATATATTTGAAATTACGACCATTGGATCAGATATAGAAATAATATCATATTCCAAAAAGACATCCTGCTACCACATATTTTATAAGAAAACTTTGTCCTGCCTGCCACATTCTCTTCTTTTCTTTCTCTTCACTCAGATTATTGAGAGACCATTGTTGTAGAAGAGGAAGTAAATGAATGTTTTATTCTGATCTCTAGTTGCCTGGAGACTAGATCCCAGAAGTACAAGATGTCTCTCCTGCTCAAATAGAAACACTAGATGCTCTGCTCATCTGTCATTTCCAGTTCATGCGTTTGGTGTCTAAATATGATGTTTCTTGTACATCTTCTTTTCTTAAACTGGTAACCTGCATATGTTGTGTTTGTTTCAGGCACCAAAAGGTGATTATTAAAGAGCTCATTTTTTATCACGCAGTATTCCAAATATTGCCTATAAATTAATGTGTAGAGTTTTACTCATCGTGCAGAGTTTTGTTCAAAACTCAGTGGGAGTTTGAGTCTCATATAAATGGGTATTCAAATAAAATCAATGCACAGGCACAATATACGGGCAAAAATAGACAATAATACATGAGCTATTAGGTGGAAGGTTTGCAGGTTTTCTATTTTAAAAACCATGCAAATACAGGCTTTCTGGTTGTCTTCTCAACTGAGGTCAGATGTTACGTTGTGCTGCATTGTTAAACAGCATGAGTGTGCTGCACGTCACTTATGCTGATTTTATCCAAAGAGGCTTTTTCATTTGTCTTTCTGTTCCAGTATTTTTAGTTCTCTATATGAAACAAGAAATTATCCCAAAAGTTAGGATACTTCAATCAGATTACTACAAGTACTAATTAGACCATTTATCTTATAGTGGTTGGGATGAAAGAGTTATGAGCTTTGCTACCTGAATACTGCAGAGATGAATTCACATACTCCATAAACAATGAACTCCAGGGATTCTGGATAAGGAGTGGCAAATAACAAACAAACAAAAAAGAGGATAAAAAAGAAAAAGATGAGGTTTACACCTCTAGTTAGGGGAAGAACTGCACTATCTAAATGCTTTTCTCTTAAATCCTAAATCACACCAGCATCTGAACATCATTGTGAGTTTTGAGGTTTGCAGGAGTTTTGTAGCAGCTCATGAAGGCTCTAAACCATAGATGAATGTCACTTATCCTGATGCATCTCAGCCACTGCAATGTTGAATCCACACAATAATTTGCACTGAAGAATGAGTCAAATCAGACCTTTACTCTTTGTATTTCTCATGGGTCTCCTTTTTTTTTATTTTATCTTTTCTCAATGTGTTATGCAAACTAACTTCATCTGCATCTTTTCTTCCCTTTGATTATTTTTTCCTATTGTGTTGTCTCGTATAATTGTTTTCATTTCAGCACCACATGGAAAAAATCCGCACACATCGACAAGGCCATTGAACAAAAATCCAGCACAGATGATTTTTCTTGCTTTGGAAGCCTTTTTATAGGAAGCAGAAGAGTTTCTCCAGTGCAGAGAATTAAGAGAGTTGAAACTTTGCTTTAGCAAAGAAAAGAAAAAAGTAATTCACAGTAAATTATAAATACAGTAGGAATTCACTTTAAAATTCATCAGAATTTTAATTCTCCAAACTCAACCTGCCCAGCTCCCTCAGCCTCTTCTCATATGACTGGCTCTCTAAATCCTTCAGAAGAGCTTGGTAGCTTTCCTCTGGACACATTCCAGCATGTCCTTATCATGAGGGTCCAGAACTGAACACAGAACTCAAGATGAAGCCTGACAAGAGTTGAGTACAAGGACATGAGAACTTCCCTTCTCCTGCTGACCACACTATTCCTGATCTAGGCCAGGATCCTGTTGGACTTCTTGGCCATCTGGGCACCCTGCTGGCTCCTTTGAAGCCAGCTGTCTCCCAGCAAACCCAGGTCCTTTTCTGCTGGGCATATTTCGAGCCTGTAGAGGTGCCTGGTGATGTTGTGACTGAAATGCAAAACCTGGCACCTGGCCTTCTTGTCCCTCAGACAGTTGGCCTCAGTTCATCTATCCAACCTGTCCAAGTCCCTCTGGAGAGCCTTCCTGCCCACAGGCAGGTCAACACTCCCATAGAATTTGGTGTAGTCTGCAACCTTACTGAGGGTGCTCCAGGTCAACAATAAAAACATTAAACAAGAGTAGCCCCAAACCTGAGCCCAGAGGGCCAGCGCTGGTGACCAGCTGCCAGTTAGATTTCACCCCACGAATCACAAATCTCTGGGAACAGCCAGCCAGGCAGTTTTTAACCCAAAAACACCATGATTTGCCAGTTTCTCCAGAAGAATGTTGGGGGAGACTCTGTCAAAAGCCTTCCCGAAGTCCAAGTAGACACCATCCACTGCCTTCCCTGCATCCAAAAGGTGAGTCACATGGACATAGAAAGAGATCAGGTTGGTTAAGCAAGATCTCCCTTTCATAAACCCATGCAGATGACTTTCAAAGAAGCCAAATACCTGTGAAAGGCTTCGGTGTTTTGCCTGAATAAGCGAGTGCTGAAGTTATTACAAAAGGAATATATAGAGGTTGTGAAAGAAATATAGAGGCATATTTAAAGCATATAGTCTTCTGAAACTAAAAATAATGAATTTGAGCCACTGCTTTCACATCTCAGAGAACCTGATTGTTACAAAAAGGAAGAGTAAAAATATAAGACTGACTTTTAAAAAACTATTGCAATAATTGACAGAATCCATCTTACTAATTTCCCTCCAGATATGTTTTATTAATTTAATTAACTTTGAAATAGCACTTGCATAACCATTATTCCACAAGCTGAAATAACTGTAAAGCTTCCTGTATTTTCAGTTTTCATGGGCTGTCAGTGTAGGTAGAATTAAGTGTTATAAGCATCACAAATGTTGTTTTTTTAATGATTGTTAACTTTGAGAAAGTTAAGCAAGTGAGGTAGAAATTGTAAATTATTGATAATATTACTCCAAGTAATATTATAGAGTAAATACTATTGATAATAATACTTAGTTATTTAATGGAGTTATATAATGGATAGGGAATGAACATAATGTTTGCATTATTGTATAGACAGGAAATGTGTTTTAAGAAATATTCTTAAGGTGATAGGATGTCACCCTGTTATGTCTGTGTAAGGAGTTCAGGAGTTGTTAAATACTCCTTAAAACCTATGTTTACCTTTGGACACAACCATATCACTTAGTATAGCTATGAGGTAAACATAAGCATTTACAAGTATTATACATGTAAACCTGGTGCCAACTATATGGTTGTTGGTATAGAAGGGATGGCAATTCTGACCGCCAAACAATAACATAGTAGTAGTAGTCAAGTATGTAGTAGTGCGTTCAAGACTGATATCAAAAACAACTGTTTGCACAGTAAACACTACAGGTTACAGCAAGACCTTGGGCATCCACCAGATCTTCAGAGTCTAGTGGCACAGATAGTCTTGAAGGTTAGGGCTTGTTACCTAATGATGTCTCAAACAATGCCTAAATTTTAGGAAGCATCGTCAATATTGGATTTCTTAAGTTTGCTTGTTGTTAGCAATTTTAAGGCTTTGCTTTAGGGAAAAAAATCACCGTGGTTTTGGTCTTTTTTCAGAAGATATGGAGTACTTTATGAATTTTTCTATTCTTCCTGTAGTTTGTAAACTTCACTTGTTAAAAACAAGACCAAATCACGCACACAGACACCCCCTCAAACATTGGCTTAGGAACTTTGAGGGAAGGGATAGCACTTCTCACTTTAATTTAATGTTTTTCTTTAATATTTTATTGTTCTTTTTGTATATCTCTGGGGTTTTTTGTTTTTTTNTGGGGGGCAGCCACAACCTCCCTGGGCAACCTGTTCCAGTGTCTCAGCTACCTCATGGTGAAGAATTTCCTCCTGACTTCCAGTCTAAACCTAAATTGGCTCTTTTGTCTAGTCAGCCATCTGTGATGTCTTCTTCACAGTACTAAAGAAAGAATACTTCCTTTAGACAGTAGACATAGTCACAATTTGCAAAGAATTCTGAGATAATAAGGGGAAACATGTTCATTAGTTGTTATTATTATGAAAAATCCATATTTCAATGTTTATATATAAATGATTCTGCCTTTGAGAATAACTCCTAAGGATAACTGTAACAACCTTCCATGAGAGATTTCTTATTATAAAGAATATGATTAAATATGACACGTCCTACACTGCGTTACAAACAACCATGGAATAACAGACTTGGAAAAAATAGTCTTCTAGGCATGATTTTTTTGTCATTAAATAGTACTTTTACCTGAAAAGTAGTGGAAGAAAACTTGAAGCAATAGCACCATGTCATTCCAACATCTCTAGGATTATATTGGAAAGATATATTTATTGCTAGATGGGAATTTTACATTTAAGGTTAACACAAGACTATTAAAATGCCTTAGTTTCTTTTAATAAATACATAACGGTGGAGTCACTGTGAACTTTAATGAATTACATCTCCCTATATCACGCTTCTAGGTAGGATTGCAATGAAAAAGAAAAAAAATAGCCCTCTCTATTATCAAGGTAATTAGTTCCATAAATTCCTTTATGTCTTCAGTGAAGAAATGGGGTAATTACATTGTGAAATTTCATTTTCCTAAGGGGACACATTAATTTATGGGCACATGTAATACTTGTTTCAGCACAAGGTTTCCACATTCTGTACATGAACTTCATTATGTAGAAAGAAATATTTTAAAGCACACAAGATTCTAAATTTATTAAGATGTGTATATTTTTTTAATTTCAGTAATTTATTTTTAGCCAATATCTGGATTCTGACCTTCACTAAGTATGCTGTAACACTTAAAACAAGTAGTTGTATTTCTTGAGGGGATGAAATATTCAATTTTAAGATAGATATTAAAGTGCATAAAATATCATTAAAAGCTGTAAATCTGGTGGCAATTTAATTATTACAAAACACTATGACTAGGATTGTGGCCCATGTTTTATTACATTTTATTTCATGGGACATATACTATGGTAATTACTAACACAGCTTTATCTATACTTCTGTTATTCAAACAGTAATACCACCTCTGTTAAAGGTTAATGATATTATTATTGTTTAATCCACTAGATTTTATGAAATACTTTGAGCTTTCTCAAGTAGATACAAGCAATCTGAACAGAATGGTTTTTGTATTCTCTTCCTGCACTCAGTGGGCAAAAAGGACACACCTGTATGTATTGTTAAGTCAATAAATCCTTAACAATCCCATTCAAAATAGTCTAAATCTGATTAGGACAGCAAAAGAAAAAGGGAAGAGTAGCATAGTTGAAATTGTTCATATACTCTTCACTTTCTCCTCCTTTTCCTTATGTCATGCTCACCCTAACCCTGCTCCTTGGTTGTTTCCTAACAGCAGTTTTGGTGGCGACGCTGTGGTCAGACACCAGCAGATGGAATTCTTTTCTGTGTGGTATGTGTTGCAAAAGTTCCTAGTTTCTTAATCTTCACTCTAAGGACCACTTGTAATTCTTTTTATGCACTTCTTAACATGCTTTCCTAATTTTTTCTCTTTTCTCAGTTTTACATTAGAATGAAAAATCACTCTATATGATGTGCAGCACTGAAAAAAAAGTCTTTGTTCTCTTTTCACAACCAAAATCTGGTTTACTTCACATCTCATTACTGAGATGTTGGCAGTTATTCTGCCTCCAAGGTTACCCTGCCCACCATCCCTTATGATTTCATTCCTGTACTCCTCTCCGATGTTCTCTCTGATGCTCCTCTGATGTTCTAAGTTCCCACCTCTCAAGGACAATATTGTACCAGGCTTGATTCTTCTGCTCTGCATTATTATGTTAGTGTTACGCTCTCATTCTATAGAAAAACTGCTATAATAGATATAGAAAAATAGATAAAATAAATAATAGATATAGAAAAATAGATAAAATAAAACAATATATAAAATGTTCTGGCTTTGCCATACAAATCAGCAAAAGTAGAATAAGCTATCCACTGGCATCTTGTATACAGGAGAACTTGGAGCTACAGATCAATGAAGCGAAACAAAACCTGGCAGCCTGGTGGAGAGGGTCAAGGCAGTACCAGTAGACACAGGCTATAAATATAAGCCACCAATGTGCCCAGGTGGCATGAAAGGCCTATAGCACCCTGGCTTGTATCAGCAATAGTGTGGCCAGAAAGTAGAGACATCATTATCCCCCTGTACTCGGCACTGGTGAGGCCTCACCTTAATTACTAGGGCAGCTCTGGGCTCCTTCTTTTAAGAAAGGTATTGAGGTACTGGAGCGGGTCCAGAGGAGAGCAACAAGGCTGGTGAAGGGACTTGAGGGAAAGTCTTATGAAGAGTGGCTGAGAAGAGGAGACTCAGGAGGAACCTTATCCCTCTCTATAACTACCTGAAGGGAAATTAGACAGGTGGGCGTCAGGCTCTTCTCCTAGGCAACTAGTGATAAGACAAGAGAGCAGGGCATGAAGCTGCACCAGGTAATGTTTAGGTTGGATGTTAGGAAGCCCTTCCTCATGGAAAGGCTGTTAGACACTGGAATGGACTGCCCAGGGATGTGGTAGAGTCCCCATTCCTGGAGGTGTTGAAGAAAAGACTGGATGTAGCACTTAGTGCCCTGGTCTAGGTGATTGTGGTGATGTCAGGTAATAGGCTGGGTTTGATGATCTCAGAGGTCTTTTCCAGCCTCAATAATTCCGTGATTCTGTGAAAACTGTAGACAGGTCAGGACAAATTTAGGCAAAGCAGACCTGAGAAGCATCAGCCCTAAGGCCATGCAAACTTGGTACAGAGCTTATGACATGTTTGCTACGACTGATGATATTACAGAGCAATGATATTAGTGTATAAAGCTAGCAAACAACTCTGCCTGCAGTGCTGACATTCCCTGCAATCCAAGCAAAGTGGCTTTTTGCCTTCCTACACAAATGAGCCGAAGTCAGTGCTATGCAGAGTGCCCTGTGCATGTGTAATAAGGCTGATTCATCAAATTTGCTGCATAGTGGCAGCTGGCTGTTATTTTCAATGCACACATCTGGACCCTAAATTCTGATTGTTTTCAGTGGTCTTTGGGGTAATGAGCATTCAAGCTCTGATTACTAGTAAGCTGCTCTTACAGCAGATTCAAACCACTGCCCTTACCAAGGATTTCCAAACAATGAGTTGAAAAAGAGTATAAATAGTACCCCAAGAGAAGCTTTAAGACTGAATAGAGCAATTCCCTCATCTTTAAGTGCACACAGGTAAAACAGATGGGCAATAGACCCAAGGACTTTTCTAAAGAGACACAAGTTTATTAGATTTTTCACAATGGAAAGTAATCAGTTTGTATACACATTTCTGGCTCTGTTCCTACAGAGTTCCCAGTTCTTATTCACATAGCTTTCTTCTGACACTACCTTGGTCTGAGCAAGAGATCTCAGCAGTACCCTTTTGAAGACAGTTTATTTTATAAGGGTTAAGAGACTTATAGGGTAGCACCATCTGGTTTTGCAGCACCATGTTTTATTACAATATATTATCATGCAAATGGCTTTAGCACTTTCCTCAGGTTAGTAGGCAAAATTCACAATTTATCTTGGCAGGAAAACACTGACCTTCTCTCAGGAGCTGGCTATTACCGTCACTGCTGGTTAGCACTAAATTGCTGATTGTCTTCAATAGGTACAATTGACTCTGGGTAAACCTCTTACTGAGAGCTGACTTGTGTATAGACTGAGTTCACCAGATGACTGAGTGGTTATCGCCTACATCTTCTGCTTGTATGAGCATAGCATAACTAACCAACTTAAAACTATTTCCTCTCATGCAAATGATTTGGAAGGAAATGTTTATGCACTCGTAATGCTGTCTCCTCCAGGATAGAACTGATAGGGTGTATTGCATTTTTCTGTCTCATTTTGAAGCAGCTTAAGAATATATTGAAAGTTATGTACACCCATAACTGTTTGGGTATGATTTTTGCTGGTAGGTTACACAGAAGAACACAAACACCTAAGAAGTCGATACACAGGTTTAATATTTAATACTTTTGTCAAGTGTGATTTTTAGAGTCTGTGCAGTGAAAAAGTCTATCGAGATAAAACAGCTGAACTGAGTCAACAAAAGGTAAGAGGAAGTGCTCTAGATTCCTGTTGAGCAAGACATCACTGTATAAAATGAAGCAACACTTCCTCCATTGGCTGGTACTCAAAAATTAGCTCAGAATGTTTTTGAAAGAGGCCTGATTCAGTCAGCATACTGTGTTCTTCTAACAGCGTGTCTGGTCCTGTCAGGGAGCCAAAAGATCATTCTTTTGGCTTTATCTTCTGTACCCTGCATAGGCCTTGCCAGGGCCAGTGACATGTGCTGCACAGTATGACTCTTGCAAAGTCTTACTGAAGCTTCTGACTTCTCATTGAGTGTAGTAGTATCCAGAATAAAGAATAAAGGGGTAGAATAAACATCCCTTGGTCTGCTGGACATACTTCTCTTGATCCATCCCAACACCCTACTGGACTTCTTGAACCCAAAGGCACATTGCTGATCCATTTTTAGTTTGTTATCCACAAAAACTCCAAGATCACTCTCTCCAGGGGTGCTTTCTAGCTGGACACTACCCAATCTGAATTGGTGCTTCTTATTACTCCTTCCCAAGTGAAGAATTCTGTGTTTGTCTTTTGCTAAAACTCATTAAATTCCTATTAGCCCAGCTCTCTATTCTGTCCAAATCTTCTTTAATAGTTGAGTGGCCACTAGGTGATTAGGCCAATCCACCCAGTTGAATGTCCTTAGCAAATTATACATGGATATGCCAACTAGTACTCCTCAGAAAACTGCTGGTTACTATTTAGGAGTTGGCACAATCTGGAGACTGTTCCAAATTCTTGGAGGAGGCCTAGGGAAATTTATTGTACAGTGGCAGCTACTCCACACCATCTCCAGAGCTGGATGAGTAAAGTAGATTCAACAGATGGAGTGAACTTCCTGATATGCATAAAATCAACAGGACTGCAGCTGAGAATGGTTTCCCCTTTACACCTTCTTGGCTTGAGTAACATATCTACTCTAGTCAATGATCTGTGTTGCAAGCACATATGACAGGGCTAAAAATCAGGAGACATTGCCAGGTCATACTCATTAACACCATGGTTCCTTTAATAGTTACACGGAGTTTACACACCAGAGGACAAAAGCGAAAGCTTGAGGAGGCTAAATATAAATATGTTAAAAGAAATAATTTATGCTACCAAGGCAAGAACTTAATTAAGGTGACATTACCTTTCTTCCAGCCAGGATGAGTTTCTGTGAAACAGTAAACAGAAAGGCAGGTGAATTTATCCATGGACAAAACTACCATGATCACTCATATTTTTTCAGAAGGGTTCCCAAGACTGCTCTACTCTGCTGTTATGCTGACAGCCTTATGAGGAAATTACTGAGTTAAAAAGTTTCCAGATCTGGGATTTACTTGTTTGTTTATTGAGGTCTCTGTTATTAATTACAAATCAAGCATCTCCAATAGCTATGAAACTTAGTGTTTGTTTCCCACCTTACATTCCACTCTGAGAAAATGTTTAGTAAGTGAAAATAAGTGGAATTTATCATGCACTCTCTCTAAGCAATTTCAATATTAAAAATTAATACTAATATATTATTTTAATATATTAATGTAATAATATATTATTAATGTTAAAATTATAGGTTTTATTGAAATTAATAGTAATGAGTTAATTGCATAAATTAAAGAAGATGGTAAACCTCAGTAATGATATGCACTAATAGAAGATAGTGAGTTTGTACCTGGTTATATGGCTCTCTTCATGAAGCCCTTAGCAATGAATTGGAAATAAAACTGGGAAAATATAAGAAATTATTGACAACACAAACAGAATTTTCTCTGTATTCAATGGCAAAATATTGTAGTAAGATACTTTTTTATAAGAAAGATATTAGTTCTTGGTAGGAATAAGTAAATCACTTACTGTATGTGTCTGGAGACTCTTGAGAAAGCAGAAGTAGACTCACACTCCCATTGTGCCTCATCAGTACTGAGCAGAGAGGAAGAAGCATCTCCCTCAACATACTGATGACTCCATTCCTAATGCAGCACATTACCCTACCTATGCCTTCTATGGCCAGCATGAACTGCTTTCTGTCCATCAGGAATCCAGTGTCCACTTCTNGACGTTTCAGACCCACCTGGCTGTGTTCCTGTGCAACTTGGTCTAGGTGATCCTGCTGTGGCAGGGGATTTGGAATAGATGATCTTTTGAGGTCCCTTCCAATCCCTAATGTTTCTATGATTCTATAACTGGAGAAATACAAAATACTAGCAGAATTTTCAAGGGGTTACATCTCTGCATAATGAGACCAGATTCTGTCATCCACAGATAGTTTACGATAGTGAATATTTCATTAACAAAAGGACAATGGAAGCAGTTAATTGTACTCAAGGATCTAAATAATTCAAACTCCTTTAAACCCTTTTGCAAACCAATAAGACTTTAGTTAATAGAAGGACATATTCAAGCAATATTTCTGTTAAAAGCTGCCTTTCTATCCTTTAAAATTATCAATTATTTGTGCCATGTCTTGTAAAAAAATAATCTCAAGCATACCTTCAAAAAGAGCATTGAATATGTTTTGTGACACAACACAAATAGAAAACTGGACTGCTGAATTGCTTTGTTTCATTGTGTTCTCTTCAATGAAATGAAAATGCATACCCTTTGCATTAGCTTTTGAAGGGGCTCAGTACAGCACCTTCACAACTACTGGATTTAGTGGAGCTCTAGCAATGTGCTACTTGTCCAACTTTTTTGCAGTGGATGCTGTACAGCAACTATAATATGGATTCTATATAATCTGATTATTAATAGTAATCTCACATTTAAATGCTATATTCAAGGATGCTGTAGCAGAGAGAAACATGTTGCTTACCTGAAGATGATAGTTGTACTGAATTGAAGACCAAGGATAGCTTTTCTTTTGCAAACCTTTCAAATAGTTTCATAAGACTCTGTTGGGTTTTGAGATCCTCTTGATTGCACTTAAAAAAGATGTCTGTGCCTACAAGAGGTAATCAGAAAATCCATTCTGGTTTATATGTTGCATGTTTAATTCGCAAATTTCAGTGAAGATCTTATCATTCCGAATGAGACATGCTAGCCAAGCTCTGTCAGGAATACACTTTGCTTTGTTGTGATAGAGAATTGAAAAAGAAACCAACTGTGATGATGTAACTCATAACCATTCTTAAAAATTATTTCAAAGTTTATTTTTATATATTTAATAGATTTCAGATTTTTAGATCTTTTCACCTCAGAAAGCAATGTAGAAGAAAGACTTAGCAATGAATTTTAAAGGAAATTTAAAGCATGTATAGATTTCATTAGCTGATGTATCAAATATAAGCAGAAATAAAGAAAACTGTTGGCGTGTATGCAGAGATTTACCCAATAATTTCAGATCTGCTACATGGGAATGATTAGAATTATTAGAATCATTGGGGATAGAAAGG